>SZWC01009303.1:33566-44736 GCA_023375785.1 Penium margaritaceum | reverse complement strand
CGCCAGAACGATAAGCCTCATTCGCCCCTCTGCCAGAACAATAAGCCTAATCCGCCCCTGTCCGGAAAAAAAAAGCCTAATCCGCCCCCTCGTTTTCACCATGCTCAAACATCGATGCATGTCGCTGCTTAAGCATGGTGAAATCGGGTATGCCGTCCATCGTGACCGTCGCGATAGCATCGAGGGGTGGGGGAGGGGAATTGCCGGCCGACATCCGTCGGTTGGCACTTCGTCGACCCCAACCCCCTCCCCCCCCCCCTCCCCGCACTTTTGCAGCCCACTAGCCCACCCACCCGCCGGTCGATCGAGGCCCTCACGATTGAGGGCCGCGGTGGAACAGGCGGCCGGTGGGCTGCCGAGAAGGGGTGGGGAGTGGGGGGGGTGGGGTTGACGTTGACGGGGATTCCGGCCGACGGGCGTCCATGGAATCCCCGACGGGAGTCGAAAGTCCCTATTTGCTTGTCTTTACACTTTTTTCAACTTTATACCCTAGTTTGAGTTACAAAGAAAAGACAAACCCACCCCCTTTTTACATGCAGGGTTTGAGGGTTAATATTTTTCATGGCCACTTGCTGGGCCCCGCTACCGCGGGGCCCAGCAGGTTCCCTTTGAACAATGGGAAATCTCGCATCCCCCATGCAAAATCCTCGCAAACCACTTACAAAAAAATCACAAACCCTTCTTTAAAGGAGTTTGTGATAATTGGGTAAGAAAACACGACATCAGCATTTCAACGCCGCATCCATGCAACGTCGACATGCTGTCTTTTGACAAACGATAGGGGTATATTGTTTATTTTCTACGCCAGGATTTTTGCGTCCTTGTAGAAGGGGCAAGTCAAGCTTATTGTTCTGGCGGAGGGGCGAATGAGGCTTATCATTCTAGCGGAGGGGCGGATGAGGCTTATCGTTCCGACAAAGGGGCGGATGGGGCTTATCGTTCTGGCGGAGGGACGGATGGGGCTTATCGTTCTGACGGAGGGGCGGATGGGGCTTATTGTGCAAAACTAGGGGTATATAGTCACTCCGCCCTTTTCAAATTTATATCTTATAACCGGGGATCACTCCTACCTTTCATATAGAAGTTCATTTGCCTGTTATTGTGTGTGTTATTGTCAATTTTTTTACCATTTTTGCTCGCATCCGGCTCAAAGACCCGGGCTGTGTGCTTCGAATGAGTGATGTGCCAGTCTGACGAGGCGGATTTCCGCCAGAAAATGGAAAGCCGCCTCGTCAGACTGGCCTTGCACGACACCGCGGCCTGAAGTGGCGGTGTCGAACNTGGGGGAGGGGAATTGCCGGCCGACATCCGTCGGTTGGCACTTCGTCGACCCCAACCCCCTCCCCCCCCCCCTCCCCGCACTTTTGCAGCCCACTAGCCCACCCACCCGCCGGTCGATCGAGGCCCTCACGATTGAGGGTCGCGGTGGAACAGGCGGCCGGTGGGCTGCCGAGAAGGGGTGGGGAGTGGGGAGGGGTGGGGTTGACGTTGACGGGGATTCCGGCCGACGGGCGTCCATGGAATCCCCGACGGGAGTCGAAAATCCCTATTTGTTTGTCTTTACACTTTTTTCAACTTTATACCCTAGTTTGAGTTACAAAGAAAAGACAAACCCACCCCCTTTTTACATGCAGGGTTTGAGGGTTAATATTTTTCATGGCCACCTGCTGGGCCCCGCTACCGCGGGGCCCAGCAGGTTCCCTTTGAACAATGGGAAATCTCGCATCCCCCATGCAAAATCCTCGCAAACCACAAACCCTTCTTTAAAGGAGTTTGTGATAATTGGGTAGGAAAACACGACATAAGCATTTCAACGCCGCATCCATGCAACGTCGACATGCTATCTTTTGACAAACGATAGGGGTATATTGTTTGTTTTCTACGCCAGGATTTTTGCGTCCTTGTAGAAGGGGCAAGTCAAGCTTATTGTTCTGGCGGAGGGGCGAATGAGGCTTATCATTCTAGCGGAGGGGCGGATGAGGCTTATCGTTCCGACGAAGAGGCGGATGGGGCTTATCGTTCTGGCGGAGGGACGGATGGGGCTTATCGTTCTGACGGAGGGGCGGATGGGGCTTATTGTGCAAAACTAGGGGTATATAGTCACTCCGCCCTTTTCAAATTTATATCTTATAACCGGGGATCACTCCTACCTTTCATATAGTAGTTCATTTGCCTGTTATTGTGTGTGTTATTGTCAATTTTTTTACCATTTTTGCTCGCATCCGGCTCAAAGACCCGGGCTGTGTGCTTCGAATGAGTGATGTGCCAGTCTGACGAGGCGGATTTCCGCCAGAAAATGGAAAGCCGCCTCGTCAGACTGGCCTTGCACGACACCGCGGCCTGAAGTGGCGGTGTCGAACAGGGTCGTCGTCAAATTTAAGGATCCACTTTTTTCGTTCGACGAAAGTTAAAGACCCACCTAAATAATTGTATGAAAGAAAACCTTCAACGAATGTAAAGATCACATAAATAGAAAATTTGAAAAAATCGAATTTAAAGATCAGTAGGGTATACTACAGCGGGGGTGCTAGGCTTTGGACGAATGTTGCGAGGCTTCTCTCGTAGGGAAATCACCAAGGTCATCCCTTGCTCCTCCTTTTGAGTAGCCAGGTACTTCCACGCTTCGTGAGGTTGAGGATCACAGCTAAATGGATTTGTGGAATCCTACTCTTTGCCTCAAATGTGAAGATGTCAATGGGCATACTGCTGGGCACGCTGACTAGAGCATTGAATGATCTGAGGAACACTCGCACGTCAGCTTTGCTAGATGGCAGGGCTACGTAGTAGTCCTTAAGACCATGCTCTGTCGTCCAGGAAAGAAAAACATCCTTCCATGTAAGGAGGTCACGCACACCAAGTGGAGTCGGTGTTAGGTCTTCATGCAAGAGAACTTTGCTCGATTTGTCCCATTCTCATACTGGTGAAGGTGACTCCGAAACTGGCACCAGCACCAGTGCTAACCCCATCGTCAGCGCCGACTCCTCGTGTAGATTCAGCTACACTCATAGCTCCTTGTTTGTCGCTCATGGACTAAGGACACTCTATAAGAGCTATGGACTGCTCAATTTTGCTAAATAAAATTCTGGTGTACTTTGGGCCTTGTCTTCTGCCGCAAGCTCAAATCTCGATGGGAGCGACCTTGTTTGACCTAAGGACGGTTACCAGGCAACCCAACACCTGCACAAACACTTGTGGGGCCAAGGGACCCCGTTGTCACCTCAATGGAGGTGTAGGTGGAACTTGGAATCTATCCCCTTGCTTCCTTTTCTCCTAAACATAGACCAACCCTTCTTCCACCGCATCCACTCACAAGGCGTGGCCTAGGGGTGTCCTTCTCGCGTGAGTTTTACCTCGGGCAGCTTGCTTTTGCGACTGCCGCACGAATCTACTTCTGCACCCTATTCAACCACCCCTTGTTTTGCTATGCGCTGACGTGATGCTCCACGCATAGGGATCAAACTGGGGTCTGATATCATAAGGAACTTATGGCAAAGCCATAGCAACAAACGTCATGGAAAAAGTTGGACCCTACACAAAACTACATCCAAAACGCCATGGCAGTCTTTCCGAAAAAAAGGTACAAGTTCTTTGGTGAGAAGGAACACTAGTACTAGGGTGATGTCGCTAGTTGACCTCACCTGCCACACCGGCGAGGGAAGCGCACCGGTGAGTATGCTCGCTCTAGGGCAAAGGCCCTCCACAGCCCAAAATCAAGTGCGAGCGAATGCGTGCACCTCACATGGGCACACCATATGACGTCTGGGAGGTGACATAGTGTATTCCTACCCAAGCACAAGTTTGCAGGTTCATCATAGGTCTCACAAGCAACATCAAGCTACGAACAGTTCAAGTTAGTGGACAAACATAGGTCCTTCGTAGAAGCCAAATCATAAGCTAAGCACGTTTGGCCATGGTGCTTAAGAAGATGGGCCATGCAGTCATGATGGAGGTGACCACCTGTGAGGAGGATGGGATTCATGTGCCTTCACGGTGCGCCGCCTTCACTCACTTTACCAGCATGCCGTCCGCACTCACGGCCACCAGAAGAGACATAATATGAAGTAATGGATTAAAATCACCATGACGACTTATCGCTCTCCATTCCATCGTTAGCAGCGTAATCCTTAGGTTTTATGACATCGTCCGTGAGGTCAAGGTATCCGAGCAAAAGAATCTTGTTGCTAGACCAATCTCTGGCAAGTTCCCTATTGGTATCGGCCCTGCAAAACCATGCTATTATTGCAGCTATCACCACTACCCCATCCGCCTCAACTTCCTCCTCTTCTTTGGTGTCTTCCTACTTGTCCTCCTTATCAGAGATCTCTGTGGTGACCCATGGTGCGGGAGGAAGAGGGAAGGGCCGTGGAAAAGGTGGTAAGGTCAAAGGTAAGGGGTCTTTCTCACATTCCTCCCCCTTAATCCTTGAGTCAGTGACTTGCTAGAAGTATGCTGTAGCTTGACATTCTACCTAGAAATGTCCCGCACTGCCAGAAAATGCGTGCTTTGCCTATGCCATGCACTCTTCATAGGCTTGTTCCACCGGTAGTAGCAAGGCCACCTCGTCTTTATCCTTTGCATCTTCACCTCAAACCTCCTCCACATACACTACGGAGACCACCACTGCCTTGATGTCATCTCCACCACAGTTACATCCGGTATCATTCCCTTTCACTAATGATGATGTTTTGTGGATTGAGGATTGGTAGCCTGTTTTCCTACTCTACAGTCTTGCTACCTGTGGTCAATCTTCTCCTTGGAGTCTTCTAATTGCCACAGTTACTGTTATTTGCATTCCCCCAATCTGTGCGGATTTCAGGTCTGCACTCACCACATGATCCCACGTCGCTCCACCTTTGACTCCCTTGGTCCTGTTGGTAAAATTCACTTCATTCGTATAATTTGTATAGGTTCTGGTCAGCTTTCTCCCGATTCCGGGGGTGGATACTATGCACATTGTGGATCTTGAGGTGGAGCTCGTCCTTTATGTGCTTGCCCTTAGATCAGTCTTCTTTTTGTCATAACACTTGAAAATCTAGGCTACTACTTCTCCTAGAATCGTGATGTTGCTAGTGTATCTCTTTGTTCCGCGAGTCATGTGATGTTGGCTAGTCTCCATTGCAATCGTCTGTTTGGTGTGCCATCATTTGCACCCTCATGCTCCATATCCTTGGTAGTGCATATTGCCTCCTCACTGACATCTGCACATGTCGAGCTCCTGGACTGCCGCCTTTGTCACATTCACAACGCCTCCATCAACAATATTCTATGCAACCAGTGTGCTAGTGAAATGGATGATTCAACCTTCCCACTCTAGTGCTGAGCTAGGTGTCGATTGTGCTCAGGGAAAAAATCATGGCTCCCCTTTTTCCATCTCAGAGTCCTACACATCCCATTTTCTTAACCCATTTTATGCCGATGTCATGGGGCCTCTACCTCATGACGTATTGGGAAGGGTGGGTCGTTATATCTTGTGTCTCACTAATGACTACAGTTACATGTTTTGGGTCTTCCTTGCATAAAAAAGTCACATTTATGCTTTCGTTGAATCGTAACATCCCAAGCAAAGCTTGCCTGTGGTCTTTTTCTTCATGTCTTTTGGCCCGACCGTGGTGGAGTGTTTATGGATCTCACAATGGGCTATTTTTTTCCCATGATTTGTGTCTGGAGGCAGCAAACCCTAGCAAGATGGAGTATGAGAACGTTACAAGCACACCCTTGCCGAGGGTTTCCAAATTCTCCTAACTGCCTCTAGTCTTGAACCTCTCTTTTCTTTCTAAGACATGCTACACATGACGTGGGCCAGAAACCATGCCTCATATGGACCTCTCCCTTGTCACATCACCTTCTTATGACGCTGATTTGGTTGCCGTCCTGATTATCATATTGCTCGTGTCTGAGGCTACGTCAATGCTAGTTGGCTCCCCAATGACTAGCACGACGGCAACCTCCTCTTTTGTGCTCGTTTGTGTCTCATTCTTAGAATTTTGTTCCTCTTCAAGGCCTGGAATTTCTTGGACCTGGACCGTTGTCGAGTCATTCGTTTGCGTGATGCACTCCTCCTTGAGAACGTCTTCTCAGGCCCCACCAACCTCTCTTGACTTGCCTTTTCATCTTAGAGTAGGTGTACCTTGTTTAGTCTCCGATGTTGGAGCACGCCCCCTTTTGGGCTGACGACTCCCTCCACTACGCTGCCAGTGTCCCAAGCTCCATATTCTCTTGAGTCTTCTCCCTCCTCCAATGAGTCTTCATAGTCTTGTATTGGCTCCTCTGTTAATTCCTCGTCAAGGTCGGAGTCGATGGCAGATTCAACATTCCAAGCATTTCCTCGAGAGGTCTGTCCTGCCTTGCATCACGAGTCACCTGCATTGTTTTTCCTCTTCTCCCACTCCTCATCACCACTTGTTATAGATGGTACCTTCCAGTTTTGCCCCGGCCTGGGAAAGCTCCTGGCCCTGAGCCCTAAAGTCTTCTGGTTGACCTTTGAGCTATTTCATAATAGCCATCCTCACAATGTGTCAGATGTTGTCATGCATCACATCCCTCCGATGTACCCTCAGTCCATCCCATATGCCTTGATGCTCTTGGTTTGGCGCTGTCCACTCGAACACAACTCTTAGATTTCTTAGTTACCAAGGAGTCTCAAAGTGTTACTGATTCTTCATACTCTAGTTATCTTGTTGATTATCTTACAACTAGAAATATCCCTTTGCTTCCTTCTGAGCCCATGATTTTTCGTCAAGCTTGCAAAGCAAGAGATGTCGCTATTTTGGAGAAGTCTATTGTAGCGTACGGACCATTATCAAGGTTCAAAATGGTCATTAAATAATTTGGTGAAAATGATGATTATCCCCTGTTCTGCCACCCTTCAACCTCATGTACCCCTCCGTCAGATGAATAAGCCCCATCGGCCCCTCCGACAAAAAGATAAGCCCAATCCACCCCTCTGCCAGAATGATAAGCCCCATCTGCCCCTCTACAATAATGATAAGCCTCATACGCCCCTGTCCTAGAACAATAAGCCCCATGTACCCCTCAATTGGCTCTTGACGTCGAATCGTCAAAAAACGCAGAAAATAAGCCTAATATACCCATTGTTAATTCTGCAACGCAACCCGACCATTGGAATGAAATCTTACCCTAGACATCTCTTGTCGAACATGAATGCCTCGCTCTGCGCAGAGGCTCGGAATGGTACCCTAGACACCTGCACCTCCCTTCTTGGGTGTGCGGTCGGCCACACATGACGACTGATGCTATTCCAATAAGCAAAGCGATACATAGCATAGTCATTTTGTTTGCGCTGTCAGAACCCAGACGTATGCTCTGCACATTTAACAGTTTTGAGACTATCCTTTCTTCTACCCTTTTGAATGTCCATGGCGAGCGGCGGTTGCAAGGATGTGACAACGACATGGAAATAACCCCTCTTCATAGGGGCATGCAATTGTCAAGCGTTCATTGGTGTAGTCTAACCGGCCGCTTACAATTTACTGACGAGGCCAGGAAAATGTTAAGTTTGGCAACACGTATGGATGCCTATGGATGAATACATGTCAGCTCTTCTCCCAGGCTTGAGCAGGTGGTCTTTCGATGCTAACGCGGATAATGTTGACGTTGATAAACTGCCATGCACATATTTGGTCATTGGAATATCAGAAGCCCGATGTAGATACGATATTGTTTGGGAGGATGACATACCCGTAGCTTAATAGTAGAAGAACTACATTCAACTGACGATTAATCAGTACATGGATAATTGTATTGCCGCCGTCACATGGTACGGTGTAACGCGCGAACGTGAATTATGTGTGCATGCACGAAATCAATTGCTAAACCTGTGAAAAGTGAAATTGTAGTACTAGGACACCTGTAACGGATTTGACAGAATCCTTGACCATCTAGGCAAAAACCGCGGTGCTTGAGGATCTCCGACTCTCAAGCCATCCCCTCTCACTGCCCACAGTCTGAGGTGACCCTGCTCAAGCCACGTGGCTCCTTCAACCGGCCAGTGTGGCACTGCCACGCTACACTCCCCCCCGCTAGGAGTGAGAGCCGCCTCGGCATCTCCGGTAATCCCAACGTGGGATTTGAGCCCTAGAGCTCTGATACCAGTGTAACGGACTCGATAGAATCCTTGGTGGACTAGGCCAAAACCGCGGTGCTTGAGGGTCTCTGACCCTCAAGCCATCCAGTCTCACCGCCCAGAGTCCCAGGTGACCCCGCTCGAGCCACGTGGCTCCTTCAACCGGTCGACGTGACACTGCCACGCTACACTCCCCCCCGCTAGGAGTGAGAGCCGCCTCGGCATCTCCGGTAATCCCAACGTGGGATTTGAGCCCTAGAGCTCTGATACCAGTGTAACGGACTCGATAGAATCCTTGGTGGACTAGGCCAAAACCGCGGTGCTTGAGGGTCTCTGACCCTCAAGCCATCCAGTCTCACCGCCCAGAGTCCCAGGTGACCCCGCTCGAGCCACGTGGCTCCTTCAACCGGTCGACGTGACACTGCCACGCTACAGCATAAAACGAACAATATGACGTTACATAAAGAGTATGACATTTCCGAGGGGTACATGGGGCATATTGTTCTACGGCAGGGGCGGATGGGGCTTATCGTTCTAACGGAGGTGCAAATGAGACTTGTCGTTCTGGCAAAGGGGCGCATGAGGCTTTTTGTTCTGGCAAAGGGACGGATGGGGCTTATCGTTCTAGGGAAGGGGTGGATGTGGCTTATCGTTCAGACGGAGGGGCGGATGGGGATTACTGTCCGAAACGAGGGGTACATGGTCATTTCGACTTAAACAATCATCGCATACTTTGGGTACGCGAGGCTTAAGTTTCAAGAAGCCAAAAGCTTGGAAGAACATAATGGGCTAGCATTTGGTTTGACTGAAACCTGGAAAATAATCCTTGGTTGGATTTGAGGCGAGAGGAGTGGTGCAATGGAAAATCCAGCGCGTCACTCTTCCTTTACTCTTAGTTTGGCGCTAGGGTCCTGTTCGAACATTGGAATGCCACATGGAGTGATTCAGCTTAGGATTATTGTTTTATGTCCATGCCCTATGATGAACCTGTTCATTTGTGGCATGGTTCGGCTCAACCTAAATGGCAGAGGCAACCATTCACCCACTCTCCTTAGACTACACCTTCTGAGGGCATACGTTTTGGGTTCAGAAGTTCGTCGCAAAATAACGTATGGCTATAACATCCATATAAAAGGAGCTAGATCTCTTATGGCGCTAGATGGCTCAGTTCATCACTGCAAGGTGTGGATATGCATAATTCTCTTACCTGTTCTTGTTTGTTTGTTTTGACCATGTTTGACACTTGTCATCGAAGGGCACCAACTGTTAAATAAAAATATTCAGATTTTGCAAAATTGTAATGGAATCCTTGGCCGGCTAGGTCAAAACCGTAGTGCATTTACCAAGTTTTTGAACCTCATCCTTGTGGAATATCCACGTTGCCCTCAACGATGAGGTAAATTTTCATCGAAGAACACTTACTACTAACTGTACATCGGTAAGTTATCTCAATTCCACAAGTATTTTTTGTTCTCCACTTCATCAATGTGAACCAATCACGTTTGCCTCTATTTCGTTCCTCACGTACACGAGTCCCTAAACCCCACAAGTGTGCACTTTTGTCATTACATTCATGCCCTACCACGCATCGACCTTGGGGTTTCCACACCGATCAACTGAGGGGATTTTTGCCACTTGCAACGACCTGCGGTGTTTCGTTCTGGACGGTTTTGACAACTTTGATCGCTTTACAAAATGGTTAATAGAAGTGTTGCTGACCATATCGGCATTTCAATATTGTTTGTTTGACTTGTTGACTACGTTATAACTTTTAAAAACTACTTCTCGATATTCTTGAAGCAACCTGACTTCTTAGCAAAGCATTTTAATGCAGCCACTCACTTTGAGACCTCGCACGCGTTGCTCAACTTCATCGCCTCGACCCTAAGACATGCCTCATTCTGAATCTCAGTATTTTATATATGTGCTCTATTCACTCAAAACAGATGGAAGGACACTTACCACTTCATATGAATCATCCATCTGTAGTTATTCTTCAAATTGACTATTGTACCACACCTCATCCTTGTGAACCACTTAAGTTGTGCTCGGCGTAACAGGCTTAGCAAAACAGTTTGTGCTTGAGAAGTGGATGGCAATCATTTTTGTGCGGTAGGGGGAGTATTATTGCTTTAGAAATCGTAGGGCGATCACTTCTTTTGCCTTTCGAAGGGGTTTATGGCACGGGTAAATTGATAAGATATTCCCTCTTCTGGACCACTCCGTATGCGAAGTGATGGGTCTTTGTGCAAGTCCGTGCCTTCCTCCCACCTGAAGCCATGGAAAAGCGGCAGCAAAGACATACATGGGGTTACCTAACCGAGACTAGAAGAGAACACGATAAAAATCACGACGTCGATGGGATTACTTAGGATTTAGATGTATCGACGATCGATTAAGGGACACCATAGGATTCTTGCAGAGGAGAAGTCAAGACAGTGCGGTGGCCAGCAGAACATGGCGTCTGTGCCCAAACGAGTGGATGACTTGCGCGTGTGGTTAAGAAAACAGTGAGGACAGAGGGTTTGACCTTCCACATCATGGGAGAGTCAAACCTTGATAGCTTAACAATGGATAATGTCTTTTTTAACCCCCAAATAAGGAAAAAAGCAGTCATTCATTGTATGGTGTGAAAATCAAACAAGAAGATCAAATGAACCATCAAGTTGTCGATTGATACGTGTACGTGCAAATACGTTTTATGCATGTTTCATCTGTTTAATCATATATGTGTATCTGTAGCATTATCGTCATGAACACATACACATACACATACAAATATGCATATGTATATGTGCATGAGTACATCCTTGTTAACGTACATGTACATACAAAACTTCATGGAAATCCAAATTTTGAATTAAATAAATACTTATGATTTTACGCACATGTATATGTAAATGTAAATGTAAATGTAAATGTATATGTATATGTATATGTATATGTATATGTTTATGTATAAATATATGTATATGTATATGTATACGTATATGTATATGTATATGTATTTGTACATGTATATGTATATGTATATGTATATGTATGTGTATGTGTATGTGTATGTGTATGTGTATGTGTATGTGTATG
>SZWC01009303.1:8395-26641 GCA_023375785.1 Penium margaritaceum | reverse complement strand
ATCTATATCTATATCCATATCTATATCTATATCTATACCTATATCTATATCTATATCTATATCTATATCTATATGTATATCTATATTTATATCTATATCTATATCTGTATCTGTATCTATATCTATATCTATATCTATATCTACATCTATATCTATATCCATATCTATATCTATATCTATACCTATATCTATATCTATATCTATATCTATATCTATATCTATATCTATATCTATATCTATATCTACATCTATATCTACATATATATCTTTATCTATATCTATATCTATATCTATATCTATATCTAAATCTAAATCTATATATATATATATATCTATTTCTATATCTATATCTATATCTTTTTCTATATCTATATCTATATCTACATCCATATCTATATCTATATCTATATCTAATTCTATATCTATATCTTTATCTATATGTATATCTTTATCTATATGTATATCTATATCCATGTCTATATCTATATTTATACCTATATCTATATCTATATCTATATCTATATCTATATCTATATATATATCTATATCTATATCTATATCTATACATTTATCTTTATCTATATATATCTATATCTATATCTATATCTATATCCATATCTTTATCTATATCTATATCGATATCTACATATATATCTATATCTATATCTATATATATATCTATATCTATATCTATATCTATTTCTATATCTATATCTATATATATATCTATATCTATATCTATATCTATATCTATATCTATATCTATATCTATATCTATATCTATATCTATATCTATATCTATATCTATATCTATATCTATATCTATATCTATATCCATAACTAAATCTATATCTATATCTATATGTTTATCTAAATCTATATCTCTATCTATGTCTACATCTATATCTATATCTATATCTATATCTATATCTATATCTACATCTACATCTATATCTATATCTATATCTTTATCTATATCTATATTGACATCTATACTTATATTTATACAATATATATATATATATATATCTATTTCCATATTTATATCTATATCTATATCAATATCTATATCTATATCTATATCTATCTGTATATCTATACCTAGACATACATTGATATATATACATATATTTATTTCCATATCTATATTTATATCCATATCTTAATACTTATCTATATTTATATGTATATCTTTATATTTATCTATATATATCTATATCTTTATCCACATCCATGTTTATATCCATATTTATAGCATCAAATGACATATATTGATGTAGATAAACACATCATGATAAAAATGGTTATATATGTTGAAATTGATATACATAAATGTATATGAAGAAGGAAAGTTAAATATTTATATTGATTTTTTTTACATTTTTTATGAAATTTAATCCTAATATTTTGCACTTTTTGCAATATGGTGAAAATGCCAATTGGCCCCTGTTTTGTGATTCTTGACCCTCATATACCCCTCTTTTGAAAGAATAAGGGCCATCTGCCACTCCATCGGAACGATAAGCCCCATCATCCCCTTAACAAGAATGATAAGCCTCATCCGCCTCTCCACCAAAACGATAAGCCTCATCAACCCCACAGCCAGAACAATCAGGCTCATCCACCTGTGTGAGGCAAAAAGAAGCAGAATCCGCCCCCTTGTTTTTACCATGTTGTAACAACAACGCATGTTTTGGCTTAAGCATGATGAAATCGGGCATGCCTTGCTTGAATATGGCCTTCCATCACGACTGTTGCATTAGAGTGCAGTGATAACATCGAGGGGTGGGGAGGGGGTTTGCCGTCCAACATTCGTCGGTCTGCACTTTGTCAACCATTGCCACACCCACGGCGTCTTGGAGCCCACCGTCCCACCGGCCCACACGTGGATTGAGGCCCTTGCGATTGAGGGGTGCGTTGAAACGGGCGCCCGTGGGCTACAGGGAAGCGGTGGGGGGTTTGGGGGGGGGGAATTGGACAAGGATTCTGGCCGACGGGCATTGAGAAAAATCCCTAACGGGAGTCAAAAATCGTTTTTTGTTATTTTTACATTGCTTTCATCTTTGTATTCTCGTTTTAGATACAAACCATAGACAAACCCACTGTATTGATTCATCCAGGGTTTAAGGGTTTTGTTTTTCCTCGGGCACTTTAAGGACCCCTTGATAGTGAGGTCTTGTAGGCTCCCTTTGAACGACGGGGTTTCTTGGACCCCTCATGCAAACTCCACAAAACCCACGTAAAATAATGGAAAAACCCTTGTTTTAAGGAGTATTTAATCCTTGGGTAGGAAATTGTGATATGAGCATGTCGACGTCGCATCCATGAAACGTTGACATGCTATCTTTTGACATATGAGTGGGGTATATCATTGATTTTGTAGGCTGATGTTTACGTCCTTATAGAAGGGGCGAGACAGGCTTATTGTTCAGGCGGAGGGGCAAATGAGGCTTATCGTTTTGGTGGAGGGGCGGATGAGGCTTATCGTTCCTACGCACGGTCGGATGAGGCTTATTGTTTTGATGGAGGGAAGGATGGGGCCGTTTGTCCTAAACGAGGGGTATATGATCATTTCTACCTTATCAATGTTTGAAGTTGAAATCTTTACTGATCATTATACTTTTGGATGAGTTATTTTTTGTCTTGATTCACATATTTAGCAATGGTTTTAATCCAAATTTACTCGAACTTTGTTTGAGTTGGGAGAGAAACCTTAAGGAGGATACACGAAGAAATCATGTTGAATGTTTTTCATACTTCAGTTATTTAGTAAGTTGATGGAATAATGTTTTTGAAAATTCCAAGACAAAAGTTGCGTCCTTTGTGTATTCATTCCTTGATAGTTAAATTTTTAAACATCATCATCTTCATCGCAACTGTTGGGAAAATGTAATATTTTCGTTCCTAGCAATAATGGTGTCATGAATCCCATCCTTCTTATGTCCATGTAAAAGGTAGATGTTATCTATAGAAACCATGCATCAAGATTGATTTCTATAGAATTCGTTTTTATGCAAGGAGTCGTACTTTAAAATAATGTATGAATCAATTTATTTGATTCAAATTTATTTTTTACTTGTTTTTATAAATGAATGTTTCAGAGTTGGATCTAGGTTTGGATTAATTGCTTCTATCCAATCGTTTAGTGAAAGGTTACTGTAGACTTCATTTGTAATGCTGCTTGGCGTGGCCCTTGCTATTGCTTTGTGATTGTTGAATGGCAATGTATAGTTATATTATTCTGTTTGTAGAGGGTATTCTTTCTAATGAGGACTTTCTTGTAAACCATTAGGTTTGCAATTCCTTCTCTTGTTATTTGGTGTTTTTCTACTCGCACGGTTTACTGAGTTGGATTTCTCTATCAAAGTCTGCTATCCACCTCTCCGAGGACCTGGCTGTGAGCTCCTTTGCGACTGGTGACGCGGTTTAAGTTGTGGTATCCTAACATTGATTTTTACTTCGCTGAAATGGTTATGGGAATATACAAGTACGAATGAGGTTACTGCTGAATTATATATTCCAAGAAAGCCATTGTTGGAAACTGAAGGATGGCCATAGACACTCTCGAGCATGAGAAAAAGAGCATGTATCGAGCAAATGCAGTATCAACAACATTAACTTAGTAATGGATCCTCTTATCGAAGAACGTGCAATTGGTTCGTAGGTCCTCTTCCCTTGCAGTCGATTGGGCAAATGAATGCGTGCGTCTATGCGTTTGGATCGCAAGTAACCACGCTTCACAGCCTAGCTGGACAAGTGAACGCTCTCGTGGACGACATGTGTGACCGATAGTGTCGGAAGATCCCGTCTGCCTAAAGAAAACATCCATCGGCTAAACAGGAGTGACCCGGCCAACTCGTCATGCGGTCGCATGGGTGCGCGACCACATCGATCCATTCGACATCAAGCGAACAGACCTTTAGAAAGAGAGGCAGACGTTTTCAACCTTGTGGCTCTGTGCCATTATCCAGAGAACAATGGGTGCGGCTGGTAATAGCGTGAATACGTTGTTGGGCCGCCTCAACGATGGATTCAAGCGATGGACAGTCGGTCCTGTCCGCGGTGTTTAAGCCTTTCAGTCGTCCACATAGGATGGATCTGCCTTCCATGTCGATCCGTCCAGAAGGACCTCTTGCTTCCATTTCTCAGCGATCCTCGCGGGCCCGACATGGTACACCAATGGCTGAATAGAAGCTGCCCAACAATCCCCATTTCCCCCAATAACGTGTAGGCGTCCATAGTTGAAAGCTTGATTTTCGTCCGCCATTCTGAAAAGTTAGTCTGGACTTGACCGCCAGCACAGCTCCTCTGACCGACGATGAAAATGCTTCATAGACGGGGCGATGTGTGTGGACTTTGAAAGTCCTCCAACAAAAGATGCGATGCAGTGTCCGATAGCGTTCAACGACGGATTCCAGCGTTAACCAGCCGCACCAAATGTATTTCCCCTACTGTTGGGAGGACAAACCACCAACCCAACAACAGTCGACAGTACACACCAGCTCTTTCCGGAGAAGTCACTGGTGTCCTACGATTCCCTCGAAAATGGTCAAATGTTCACAGCTCTTTCGCTGGAAAGAGCAGTAAAATCACCGTCAGACGGTTTGCAGCAAATACAGTTCTAAGACGTTTTTTATGAACAACGACTTTCGAGGAGGTGAAGTAAAAGAAAAGAGCTCAAACACAATTAAAATAGCAAAAGATGTAGGGCAGTAAAGTCTGAGGACGGTTCTCAAACCTATCAGCAATTAGCTTCCTCTTTTACTCGATTTTCGAAACACCACTCAAACTATCGCACGACTAAAGCACACCTCTATTGAAGTGAACTGGGCGAACGTTACATCGATCCAAAGTACTGGAGAGGGTAAAACAATAGGAAAGGTGTTCAATGGTATTTGCCTAACGAAGGCTGACCAAATATGTAAAAGAGTACAAAACGATCATACAGGAACAAGACGTGCTTCACAAAAAACTGTTTCCTTCTCCTTATTCATTTCTTTCTCATCACGTTGATAAAAAAATCCTCAAAATTCAAGAAAACCGAGGAAGAAGCACCGTGCAAGAACACATGCACAAACATAAAACTTAAACAAATTTATGCGCGTAAAAATTAGAAATATTAGCAGAATGAAAGGAAAATAAGAAAGATATAGATCAACTGAACTCCTTACATGGTTCCAAATGGTATCTATTAAAAATAAAACTTATAAATTCCATGGAAGTGGAAAAATTACACTTTCATCGTCTAATAAAAATCAATCACAAATAAATTTAGTTGGTAGAAATTGACAAATAATACACTCAAATCATTTCAACCAGAATACATAACGGGTTATGGTAATTAACTAGCACCCATAATTTTATAAAATGATTTTATTCTTGAATATTGCTTGACTAATGTCATGGGATGCATTCTACCTTAATATCCATTTTTGAATTTTCTACAAAAAGAAAGCATTAGAATGCACCATCACACCATTAAATTCATCTCTTGGATTTTACTATTACAAAAACAAAGGTTCATGAATGAATTTTGTTTTTCAAGATTTTTACCGAATGAAAAACTGAAATTGCCTTCCTCAAGGAGCAATTGTTTTTCATATAAATTCAACCAATACTTGAAAAAAATTATTACTTTCAAAGATGTGAAACTTTTGCTCGATAAAAAAATTACACGAGATTAATATATTATAGATTATGAATCAGGAGTATAGAATGGAATGTTCGTGAAATAAGAAATGGAAAATATAGTTTTTTTTCTATTATTTTGGGCAAATGCGAAAACATGATGAAAATGTTAAACAAACGATTTTTTATTGAAATGAATCCGTGGAAACATTGTAAAAGTTTTGAAACTAAAGTCAAATTTTCATTTATATGTATGTAACTTGTGAAAGTAGCAAAGATTTGGTATTACTTGTGTTAGAAGACCTACTTTAATCCTACGCTTGTCTCCTAGTGTGTTTTTCGCACAAGACCTACGTCTCCTTATGTTGTGCTCCTTAGGACACGCTCAACTTTTAATTAATCAATTTTGCATGTGTCTCGTATGGGTCTCCACAACATGTGGCGAGCCACGCGAGGCTTGTGGTGCGACTGGATAAGGGTCACGCGGCAAAAATGCTTTCGCTCACTTTTCATTCCAATATTCCCAACTTTGCCTTGATCCACTCTTGCTCTCAACTTCGACCCCAACTCACAGCTCTGAAGAGCCCATCCCCCATCACAGCTCTCGAGAGCTCCCGCTCCTCACAGATTTTGAGAGCCCCTACCCCTGACAGATTTTGACAGCTACGCACCACTTAGTGACCAAGTGTTGCACTCCCTTGCCCTCATGTTTCTCTCTCCTCATCCACCTCTCTCCCTCTCCATCTCCCAAGCTTGTACGACCCTATTCAACAGAACTAAGGGCCCCAGTCCCCTCGTTGATGAAGATGTATGAGAAAACTCAAAGATAAGTTTGACATATTTTAGGAGTTTTATATGAGAAACATAATGCTACAAGTTAGGTTTTCATGAATATTAAGTGTTTGTTTCCACAAACGTTTTGTTCATATAGTACTTTTATGTTTGATGAATCATATTTTTTTTTGACAAATTGCATTTCTCAATACAAGTTTGGCTACCTTTGTTGATGTTTATGTGACCCGCTCAAATTTCATTATCATATTAAAGATTGTAATTCCACTATCACAGTTTCAACTTGCATTATACATGTAAGATAATGTGCTTTTTTAGGCTTTGAATTTGATGTAAAATGATAATGCTTTACATTAAGAAATCCCTTTCACCAAAGAATATTGATGTAACGGTAGTGGCCGTTTTGCGACTCAATTCTAAACCCAAAACGTGGACCCTAAGAAAGTGAAGTCCAAGGAGGAGTAGCAAATGGTTGCCTGAGCCCTTTTGCTTAAAACAAAGTGTACTACACATACATGTAGTTGTCATAGGGCATTTTTGTAAACATACCACTTGAAACCCTGTCATTCCACATGGCACATCCACGTGGGAATAAGACCCTTGCGGTCAACTAGAGGGGAGGAGTGATGGAATAGATCTTCCAACGTGGCACTCCTCTTGCCTTAATTCCGGCCTATGGACCAAGTCTGGGCTAGACTCAAATTAGACTCTAGATTGAGACTATTTTTCGGACCTTAACTTGTCAAGACATTGCTTTCGAGCCTCCAAAACTTGGTAACTATATTAAAACGCCATTTTAAATCCTAAAAATGGTTCATATGCTTCATTCCTCCCCCTTTACTTCGTAATATCCCGGTTTGTCTTTACTCATGAATGATTGATAATTGCGTACTTCATGAAGAAAACCATGTAAGTAGAATCGCAAACAAGATCACATGTGTGAACTCTTGTCATCGGGAACATGATTGCCTTACGTTCACACATAATCAACCACACACTTGTGGTTTTTTTTGTTATGGTCACTAGCGCACATCCCATGTTGATTGCGTGATCCTTGGCTCTTACAAAGATGAAACATGTTCAATTGTTGTATGTTCTTCACTAGTGCAAGTGAATCTTAACATAAGGCTTATCAGGCGTGTATATGAATGGCATAGTCAATGCTTTATGGGACGTACAATTTCACAACATCTTGCTTGTTTGGAAGAGAGTACAAACGATGAATTTTCCCACCTTTTGTGTGGAATATGTTCAGCAAGCAGTTTGAAGGAGGCAAAATCGGTTGTGTAACATGTGAAATAATTGTTAAATTCCATCCTTTGAAACAATAATGCTCCGACCTAGATGATCTTGGTCTCAACCATCATCCCCTCATTTCTCTCTGAAATGGGTACAGTTGGCTAGCGCTCACATCCCTCTCAAAAGCACGCTACTTTAGAACTAGGTTAGCTGAGATAATCAACTTCAACATCCATAGATTATCTTTATGAACAAAGTGTTCTTCTTATGGTATTCACCAAACCAGTGTACCGTGATCACAATCATCGCGGAACAAGTTAGAAGAACACCTCTGAGGTATCAAATCTTTGTGATTATGAGAGAAAACTTCTGAATCATATCCAGTGATCGTGGAACAACGACTTTGTAAATATTTTACAATAATGTGATGGCATCCAAGGGATGCATTCAAGAAACCGTCAATGGATTTTGGTTTCCACGTTGCATTCATCCGTGTTCTTTGAATGTCTTGTGTTGCGTACGTCCGGTATATCCACTCAATAGAGTAGTTTCATATGTTGCATTGGAGACACTTGTAGAGGGTATCGCCCTCATGAAAGACATCTGAAAGACCACCACATTCCTTCATGTCACCGTAACAACATCCAAAACATATTCTACATGCATTCGGAAATGTAAATCAATGAAATCATTCCGACAACCAAGGGGCTTGAGTCACTTCACCATGACCTTTCGGCTGAGTGAAGTATGGTTTGACTACACCATAGTCATTATGTTCTCTCTTGGTTTTGTTCCATCAATTTGGATAGCCGATACTACACCATGCCTTTGGTATGATTAGAATCCATCCACATGATGTTTGAAGAGCGTGACGTACACGACTAGTGTACCATGTCACGATGCACTCAACTTTGAGAGGTCTCTCCAAACATGAAAAAAATAGGATGAGAAGTATTGTTGCTCAAAGTTTATCTTGAAGAGTCCTCATATCAACATTAAGTTACGACACACTTGTCTTTTTTTTCCCTCAATGTTGATCATGCCTTGTTATGTGCTTGGTCAGACCACCAAGATGTATGTGTGAACACATTGTCAACTTTAGGCTATTCGCTTATAGATCGTCTCCATGGTCACAAGCTTAGAGCATAAAACCTAGACCTTGACGTGATCTCAAGTATGTTGTAGTTGTATGTACAAATCTATGAGATCTTCATAGTTATGAGGATTACCATTAGTTGGAAATGGGTGTCTCTCATTTACTGTGAGATTGATATTCACCAATCTGTGGATGATTTTTTGTCATCAACATCGATTCTTGTACTTTTGTCTATCAATGTTCATGACAGGTTCACTCATCGAGTGATGATGAACTCAAGGTGTCACCTTCTAATTTGTTCACATTCAACATAAAGTGAATCTTTTCATACACCAAAGAGTGACTCTTTGTGTCTCCAACCACCGCATTGTAATGTTTTAAACCCTTTAAGACGCATAGAAGAGTCTTTGTCCCTCTCTGGCACATTTACAACCCCCACTCACAAGTATTCTTCTCTTTTGAACACGGTTGTTGGTACACTCATGTACCTTTTCTATCATACGTATTGGTTGGGTACCCCGAGTTGTATGTGTCAATCATCGAGTGAGAGGGTTCTAATGGTTTTTCCACTAAGAAGTTATTCAAGTATTTCATCCTTGACGTGTTCAATCACGAACTGATGTTCCCATCGAGTTGAACTGATGATGTGGAGAACTTGCAAAAGGTAATGATGCATCCAGTACACATTGTGTGTAGGTGTCACGATAGCAATCCTTGAGGCTTAAAGTCGGTGTGTTAAGAGATCAAGTTACCTCTCATAACATAGTCATGACATGGACATAGTTATCCAATGATCACATCTATCTTTGAACATTGTAGCGGAATGAGACATGCAATTACTCTGGCACACATCCTACGCCCACCAAACTACTTTCTTTTTGAAATGTTGATGCAATTTTTACACAAGACAACAACTCTTCTTCTCATCTTGTTTAAATTTCACAAAACTGTTCCGATCATCCAATTACCCAGCTAATCCATAACTGGGTGTCGTGATCAACGCACCTACACTTAGTAAATTAGGTTTTTGTGCATGTTGTGCGCGTATTGAGAAGTGGGTTGTCTGTGGTACTTAATGAGGTGTGCTGGCCCCTTGCGGTAATGCAAGCCGTGTATACTTTGGAATTGGTTCACAATCAACTGGGCGTTTGTAGCTTGTTCCATCTATGGATAGGGAGGATTTTGTACACCTTTTGTATGGTCTAATTTGAGAAGATAATCCTCTTTACACATGATCCATCGGATAAAAGTGGTTTGTAATTCTGTCAGAAATACCTTTCTAAACTCTTATCAGCACGGTAAAGGTTTCAACTTCTAATGGTTGTCACTCTCGGTGGCGATCGGGATTGCAGTGTATTTTCATGCCGTTTTGAGTTTGATCTGATCACCACAGTTGTTTTTCATTATTTCTAGTCATCTTTGTCAATTCTCTATTGGAAGAATTTGACATTATAACAAACCTCAACGTCATGGAGATGCCTTGCATAGGTCAGACGATGTATTTTTGGTGTTTATGAAGAAAACACGCATGATGCACTTGCTCTTAAAACCACTTTGTGCATAGATGGTGTGCTATTATTTTGTGCTCTATCGAAAGCCAACATGACGAGGCAACCGTTTGCTAGTTCGTGCTAGTTGATACAATGGGGTGCTATCGACACCCATGTTAGCGATAAGATTGGCTTCCTCCAACATATGTTGTACCATCAACACTAGAATGGCTAGCCGAATTGTCTGTCATGGCCATTGTGTGATTTGCACTAACATGAGTAATGCATTTGGCACCCATGACAAAAGTGCAACCGATAGCCTTTTTCAATTGTGAAATCCGCTTTTATGAAAACGCTGCATTTGGGACATGCGTGAACAACTTCACCTACACAATCATCGACCATACATTCAACAATGATGGTAACTGTGTGTTTAAAACTTTTGGAATGCTATTGTTGATCTCCCATGTTGGTCTTGCTCGCAGTGCAACCGACTCTTGTAAATCTTTCGCGCTCATCCCTTGCGCAGAGATTTTTCACCATCTCGCGTGTGTTGTGTGCGATTGGCACTCCCACTCTTTGGTTTTGAAATGCATGTAAAAATTACTTGCCTTGTATCCTAGTTGCATTTTGCACCAACATGGATTCACAATCGGCCTTTATTTTGGTCACACTTATGTAGACGATGCATAGTGCAATGGGCACTAGCATCAAGGATGCTTTCAACGTTTGTGATAAACGTGCAACTAGCACTTTTCCAAAGGTGTGTGCTAAGACTAAAAACATTTGACAACTAGAATTTATGCTATTGCTTGTAGTGGAATCAACTCTAAAATGAATGATGCAATCAACGCCAATGTCAGTATGCAATCAACAATTTTTTTGTGCAAATTTCACACTTTGCATTCTTGTAACAAGTAGGTTAGTTATCGAGTGGTCGTAGCACGTTCAATGCGCTCATTAGTCTTCATTGAAAATTTGTCTCGATGCAAGTTACCATTGTGGTTTTGCATCTAGGTGGCGTGCTGGCTCTTTTTCGCAAACAAAATTGTGAAGCGCATGGACGACCTGCCTTGAGCCATGCTATGGCTCTTAATGATCACCCCTTTCGGGTTTTCTCACGTAGTACCCGAAACGTTGACGTTAATTGAGGAAAATCAGGCACATTCATTGCTAAATGTCCCGTAGGAAAAGGTTTCCATGTGAGTTCCGTCGACGACATGGAAAACTGTTGGTTGTCCTCCCTTTTGTTCTTTAGAATTGAAAAGGAAGAGAAAATCAGAACTGCTGACTTTGAAAGAGCTAAACTAAAGCTTTTGGAATTTGCATTGAAAGCCATGGTCCACTTGACCACTCACTTGGGTTTGACCACAAAAATATTCATCTTTCCAAACCATCTTGAAAATGGTTGTCATGCAATTCCTCAACTTGATGATTGATGGAGTTTGACATGTAAAGTGACCACCCTCCTTTTTCGTGTGATGCTTGGAACCTTTCATTTGTCACTTGGTGGTGTGTTTGAAAAACTATCGGTCTTCCGTTTTCCATGAACATGGATATATTTTAGGACAATGATTAAGAACTTCTTAAAACATTGTACACCTCAAACCGAACTCCATAACGCTTTTTTTAACGGTGAACCCACGGCCAACCTGGCCATGAGCGTAGTGGAGGGAGGGGGTGGTGGAGCGGGGCTCCCATCCCTTTCCTCCTTGGGTAGTGTGCATGTATGAGAGAGGGGTGAAAAGGGAAGACACCCCCTCTCCGCCCCTTTGGGAAGTCGGCTCACATCAAAAGGGGGAAAGAAGGGAGAACGTCCCCTCTCCTCTGATGGAGGGTTGTCAACCCATGGCAAGGGGGAGGGGGAAGATTGCTCCAGGCTTGTCATGCCGTGGGGGCATTCGGGCTGAGTTAATCGGGCTCGGTCTGTTCGGCTCGGACTGTCGTGCTCTCACATATTTGTTGTGAGCTCGCATGGTAACGAGTGGTGTTTTGGTGGGAGAGGTAAACATTTGTTTTTTTTGGTTTGGTAACATCGAGGCTCATCGAGCTTTTGGCTCGATGAGCTCTCGGACAAGCTAGGCCTTGTGAGAGTACGAGCATGCTCCGTCCATCACTAGCTCGCTTCGTCGATAAGGCGGCCTTTTGACAATCATTCCAAACATTCCTATAGTTTTTTCCCAACTCCCTTATCGGCTAAGGTTGTACGTCGATGTCAAAATCCAACGTCTGAGTTTGTTGGACACTCATTTTTCTCTCCCTCGCGGAAGCTTTAGCTCTGATGCCAATGTAATGGCATTGGCAGTTTTGCGACTATCTTCTGAACCCAAAACTTAGGCCCTCTAAAAGTCTTGTTCAACGAGAGGTAGCAAATGGTTGTCTCGGCCCTTTTGGCTGAGACGAATCGCACCACTTACGGACGTAATCGTCACAGGGCATTGTTTTAAACATACAACCTAAAACCCTTGCTTTTCATGTGGCACATCCATGTGGGAATACGACCATAGCAATCAACTAGAAGGCAGGAGGAGTGACGTGATTGATTTTCCATCGCGGCACCCCTCTTGCCTTCATTCTTGTCTATGGACCAAATTTGGGCTAGAGGCAAACTTGACTCTAGACCGAGATTGTATTTTGGACCTCATCGCGTCGAGACATTGGTCTCGAGCCCCTGAAACCGGGGAACTATATTTAAATGCCATTTTAGACTAAAAAATGCCTCGTACGCTACAATTGATTTTTGGGATGAATTAAATCATTTTGATTTTCTTAACCATTTTGATGCTTCATTTTAACTTTTATTTTTGGATAGGGCAACATATATGCATTGCTCCACACAGTATGAAATATGGTGGAGTGTTCCACTCTGTGGGGAAAGAACATGGCCACCTCATCATCCATTCTTAGGTGGGAATATTTGATTCAAACAAAGTTTTTGTTTAAAAAATAATGTTTCAATTTGTTTTGGTATCCTCATGTGAAGTTAATTGTTTTTCAAATATCTCAATCAAACCAGAAAATAGGTGTATGATTTCCTTCAAAATGTTTGGTGCCACTGCAAGATGTGCATTAGTGCCAATAATTTGTGCATGAAAATCCTTATTCACTTTGATTTTTGGGACATGTTTTCCCCTTTTTGTGATTATCCTGAATTGTGAATACAATTATTACAAATCATAGGATGATTTTGATATTTTTTGTTGTGTCCTTTCAATTTGAAGATTTTAAAATCTTTTTACGTTTGAATAATTGCAATTTAGGGGAAGATTTCTTGGAATTCCTCTCATGCTTCGATGTCCTACAGCTTGTTTGAGTCTAACGTCCTATTCTGCAAGTATTCTTCCTTTTTCTATTTGCAATTTGTTATGCACCTGAAACATCAGATAGTTCCAAAAAATCAAATTGACAAATAATTTTAAATTATTCATTCACACAAATTCCTCAACGTATTGGAAGACACCTTTTACTTGTGAATTGTGCACATGTTGCTCTGTCTTAAATGGAGGGCCAGAATGTTTGTTGGTTGGAATGACGTGAGGAAATTCGAAGAACGCTTTATGAATGATTTCATCATTGTCCTGCGCGAAAATCTGTAACTATGGTGTAATTGTATGATTGGTGGTGTGAATACATGGCCCAGAAGTGTAGAGATGATTAATCTTAACAATTTGTTTTTTTTCAGTATAGTACCGCAAAAATGAACTAGTCCTGTCAGGTGAGATACACCGTGTACAGGGTGAAAAGGATGAAAGTTTTATGCACAAAATCGGGCAATCGAGCGGCGAGGAACAGTAGGCGTAGGTCCTCCTGGATTTTACCTGTTACCTGCAAAGCGATCCGTCCGCGCTTGTCGATCGCAATGAAGGGGCGGCATACGGTGGTGTTAGCGAAGTCCGGCCATGCTGATTCGCCTGCTCCTCCAGCCGCATGCGCCAGGTGGTGGTTGTCCGCGGGGGCAGGTAAGCCCGACGGTCAGAGTTGCAGGCCGATCGTTCGCAAGGACCCATCGAACGGGAGGATTAGAGTTCATCAACATCGTTTTACTTTCACAGTATTTTCACACGTCATTACATTGCCAAACGTTTGAAAATGAGCAGAATTTGCCCCAGTGTACCGACCGCTGAGATTGAAGACCTCGAAAACGACAAGAATAGGGACATGTCGCTGCGAAGCTCTCTTAGCTTTCTCTGACCTCCTACTGTGGGTTCCCCACCACCAAATTGCAAGTTAGGCTAAAACAACACATACCGACAACAAAACTCGATGAGATCCAAAAATAGTACCTCATTACATGGCGCATACTTCTTAAATTATCCCTCTTAATGCAAGTAGTAATTTTTTTGTTTCACTGGATTGTACAATTCCATTTGTACTCATATTAATTGCTGGATTGCTCTCGTAAAAGTCCAGTATGGGCGACATCATTAACATAAGGCTATAAAGTTAAACATGAGAAACCAGAAAGTACTACGACACCATTTTCTCATAAGGCGCACAAAATTCCCCAATTTCATATGGTTTGAACTTACAATTCCACTCATTCATTTTTAAACAAAGAGATGCCATGGTTTTCACTTTCATTATGTAAAAAACCACGTTCTTTATTCAAAACAACACATGTGCATGATATAACATTTGAAGGATTTTGGGTGAATGGTTTACATATGGTATTTGTGTTGTAAAAGGTGACCAATGGCATACAACATGCTTCTTTGAATGGTTTTTTTTATCAAAGTCAAGGTTGGTGATTTAAAAACATGTTCATGAATTTCTATTCAAGTTTCAAGTTTTTGTTTACATCTAAAATGAAACAAAAATTGGAAATTACAGTGGTGATCTTTTATGAATTTCATGTGACATTCTAAGGATATGTTTGATTATCTTATAAGGATTTTCCTCACCATAATTGTTTTGGTTGAAAATGGATAGTTGTAGATCGAAGAAGAGATAAGTGTTTATTTTTTAAATTATGGAAACAAATAGCTTGATTTATCATGTTCTGGTACATGGTTTCCTCAATATGTAACACAAAGAATTTGGTACATTAAAGTGAGAAAATCAAGAAAATAATGAATTCTTTCAAATGGACACCAACAGAAAGATATGAAAAACCATCTTTTGGATGATAGGGTACTATGCTACAGTACATTTGTAAATTTGTGTGGCACTCCTTCTTGATAACGTGGTGAAAAAAATGAGGTGGAGGAATGGGGTGAGACACCCTGAGATACGCGCCAATTTTTGAAAAGTACATGGATAAAACTAGTCTTAACAATAAAGAGAAATTTCAAGCATGATTCCACTTTGTCTCTTACTTTGTAAAGGTAACTTGTGTTGGAGTGAGCGATAACTGTGTTGAGCGAAAACCTAGACATGGAGTTGTTGGATCTACAAGCGAAGGTCTTGGTGCAAAGTTACAAATTTTTATCCGTACTCGAATGCGACTAGGCCCGAAATTCTTGATGTACAAGCCAGATTTAATTCTTGCATATACCCAACGGGAGGGAAAGGAGCCTGGATTTGTGTGTTGCATGCACAACAGGACTGTGCATGCCTGTTCGCCCAACTTTGTCAGCAATTACATAGTGGAAGCAAGCATGATTGGGTGCTTGACTCAGACTAGTTAGGGTAGGGCAACACCTGACTAGACGATTGGGAACGCTTAAGCAAGCATGTGCAAGCAAAGCTCCAAAGCAAGGACCACTCTACATCAGGTGGTGCATGCACAACTCAACGTTCCATCAACCACCACATGCACAACTCAACAACTACATTAGCTACTACATGCATGACCGAACAACTACATGTGGAGCCAATAGTGGGGATCTTCCTATGTTAGCGGCGACTTGCATGACTGAACAACTGGGACCACAACCAAGTTGTAAGCATTTAAGAAGCTTCTTTGAGGAGGAATTTGTGTGCCTTAGACCAGAAAGATTCCTTGAGGAGGATGCTATGACCTTGAATTAGTATGTTTCCTAAAGGCACAGGGCAGCTTGTCAACTTGCCAGGATCCCAGTATAAAAGCAGATTGGACTCAGTCTGTCTAGAAAATCTAATGGTCACTAAGCAAGCAACTCAACAAGAATCTCGAACAACTCCAACAACTCCCATAACAATTCTAACAACTTTGACCAATAGTCCATCTCTACTAGAAAATGCCGCAGACCAAGACTCTGCAGTCGCTCTCATCTCAAGACGTGAGTAAGCGTGGCAACAGTTTGCCAGCCTGGGCAGGAGGACGCCTATGACTACTTGAAGGCTTGAGTACCTCGTTGTGGTGGCGAGACTACTTTCAAGACTTAAGGTGCCTAGGTTGAGTTGTCTTGCTTGACGTTGCCCATCTGTGGGCCAAGAGTTGTGCCTAGGCGTGAGAGCCCAGAGTTGGTGTGTAACCACAGCTCTGCTTTAAGAGCTGATTCTATTTGGATAGTTGGCCTGTGTTGGAGTCTCCCTTTGTCAACCCAGTGTGTTTGGCAGTGCTTTGTCAACCTAGTTAAGAGGATGTAGAAGTTGTTTTTCTTGCTAGAGTTTCCCTTTGTCGACATAGTAAGCGAAGTTGCATTCTGCTAGCTTGGTTAGAGGGTCTGAAGTCCTTTAACGACCTAGTAAGTCTACTGATGGCTGTTAGTCTGGAGAGGATTCTACTTTGACAACGTGGAGGCCATTTCACCTAAAAGTAGGGTGACCATGCGTGGACCCTTACAACAACAGCCTTGACGGCCTAGCAAGGTGTTGCACCCTCGGATGGGGCAGGTTGTGTCAGAGCAATGAGTTGAGCCATGTTTCATCGTTGTTTCCTTATACCATACTTGTACTTGATAGTCTTTTCAATTACAAGTTTGATTCTGGTTTTCCACTTCCGCACATTGGAGTAGAGGGTTTACTTGTTGGGCATAGAGATCATAGACAACAACTAGACACCCTTGTTGCATCAGAGCACTAGGTGACTTCGTCATTGTAGGCTCCTAAAAAACCTTAACAACATGTTACTTTAGCGCCAAACATGTGACAACATGTGACTTGAAGATTTTGGTTTTAAGATAGTCTTGACAGAGAATCCCTTTCACTAGGCTCCCTTCCGGAAGCTGCTACTTTAGTGGATGTTTAGTCCGCTCCACTTATATTGGATTAGGCGTCAACGAGTTCAGCTCCTAAGGTTCCATTCGGAATGGGTTTCTTCGGTCGTATCATATACCTTTTACCGTCCTCCTCACCGTAAATCACAAACCATAGGCCACCAGTAGAAGATTTTGATGTATTCGCATGTGACAGAAGTAGGCGAGTGTAGTGCTTGGTTATATTCTCAAGTAAAGTAGCCTAGAGGCTAGCATGCTGATAGAGATTTCGCCCATTTTCGGACCCGTCTGCCTCTGAACGTAGAAATTCTGCATCAATGCATGATACATATTCATGAATGTGACTTAAGTGCAATTCAAGAATGGATGTCGTTGATAGTGGAAAACTCCTTGCTATGGTATACCACTACTTCTCGTTTTCCGTGCTGCAATCGACCAGTCTCACAGCAGAGCAGTGGCGCACTCAGAAGAGAACACTAGAGACGCGTCCACGGTCATCGGCGTCGTTGGCGTTGTTTTCCACGTCGACGTCGATCGTTTGCAGCCCACTGAGCACTTGGTGTACTCGTTTTGGATCTTTGTGCGACGATCGTGTCTTGCTCCGCAGCACCGCGCATTGCTCGACCTGCTCGTCGAACGTCGTCCTCACTCAACTCTTTCTTGCAAAGGACAAACCCGCGTTGCTGTTCTTGGACTTCGTCGCCTTGCCCACCCTGCCCAGGCTCCGGTCCTTCATGGTTTCTTTCTGAATTTGGACCTTTTGCGCTCGGTCGCTCGTCGAAGGGCTGGCCACCCACAGGACTGGGAGACGGATTCTGGTCTCATCGTCGTCCGCCTCGTCGCCGGAGGTAGGAAGACCATGGCGACAGTCGTAGCATCCGTCCGCTGACGGCCCTAGCTGCGCCAGGTGTTCCTTTCCGTA
>SZWC01009302.1:56830-89391 GCA_023375785.1 Penium margaritaceum | reverse complement strand
AGGAGGAGGAGGAGGAGGAGGAGGAGGAGGAGGAGGGGGGGTGGGCGGGGGAGGAGGAGGGGGGGGGGGTGAGACGGGGAGGGAGAGGAGGAAGAGGGCAGGGTCGTGAGAAGGGCGGAGAGTTGGGCACCTGCAATGCCTCGTCATATCGGTAGATAGAGTCAGCCTCAGACACTGTCTCCACGCTGTTCTCCAGCTCCCACGTCTGCTGGGCCACACGGCTGGCCCCCGTCAGCCCGGCGCCGGATGCGGAGGAGGACATGGCGGGGAGGCGGGGATGGATAGAGGGCTCGACGCGGCGGCACTTGGAGGGGTCTCAGGCGCACGAGCAGAGGCAAATCAGTAGCACAGTGAGCTGGCGCCGGCCGCTCAAGCAAGTATGGATCGTCGACGGGAGCGGCGGGTGAGAGGCTCTGAGGATTGACGAGCCACCACGAAAATTGCGCGAAGATAGCGCTAGTGCAAGTGGACGTTGTTGCCGCTCTCTCACTGCCCCGCAGCGACCCCGGGCTGCGTTCCGGATTCCTTCTCGAGGTCATTGGGC
Source organism: Penium margaritaceum (assembly GCA_023375785.1). Classification (NCBI taxonomy): domain Eukaryota; kingdom Viridiplantae; phylum Streptophyta; class Zygnematophyceae; order Desmidiales; family Peniaceae; genus Penium; species Penium margaritaceum. Next base: position 88,847 of record SZWC01009302.1, on the reverse strand, counting down.
GTCTGCTTTTACAACGGAGACCCTAGCAACTCTCTTTGGCGGGACGGCACTGGCAGAAATTCTCTCTTGTTGACGCGAGACTGTCAGCTTTGACTCATCTTCTCGAGCCGCACTTCACGAAGCGAATGGAGGGCGTGGTGGATGAGTTGCTCGATTCTCGCTACAGCACCGTAGCAACTCTCCTGTCGACACTATCCAGAATAACAGAATTAGTGGAGAAAAAATCACCCAAAGTACCGCATATTCATTTCAGTTGTGTTAACTTGAAATATAACGCCTTCAATGTAGGCCACATTCAAAAGCAGGAGCTGATTTGAATACCTGCACATTATCTGCACACAGATGCTCTCACAACAACACTCAATGGATTAGGGCGTAAATTGTGGGTGCAATCAGGAAGAAGAAGAAAAAGCACCCTCAACAAGGTCAACATACAAGTTGAGCAACTTCATGAAGTCCAACTCACAACCACTTCCCGAAGAAAGTTGAGTCCTCGCAACCTCGGCGATCCTATCGCCAACATCGAGGGTGGTTCAGACGTACGCGAATGCAATGTGAGAAGGAAAGTGCTGGTGATAAGTGGGCCTTCAAAGTTAATGGGGATGTGTAAAATGGTTATGACCTAACATGGCTCACAAGGAAAACAAGTTGACCACTGCAAATGTGTCATGAACAGTAGGTTTGCCACACAAAATTATACGATTGATTTAATTTGTCCAAACTTTTACCCCAGTTTCCAAGGCATGCCATCGTTGTCCCATTTGCTCAAATTGGTCGCAATACGGTCTAACACCAACGACAGGTTGATGACATATTTTCATAAACATATTTGGCACAAAAGGTGGAAAGATATAATTCATCACTTCCTATGATTTTTAGCATAAAATTTATACTATTAAAAGCTTTAAGTTTCAACGAAAATGATTCCATGGACTACATGCTATGATCTAGGTGACATGGTGTGCGTCAAGGCCACCGAGTTCGAGTTCGGTCATCACGGTTAAAAACCAAAAACTAGCATGTCTCAATTAATAGAGCAGGTGGTTTTGCAAGAAATTTCTTACAATTGGGGCTGTGCAATCTATATTTAATTGCACAATGAAGTATGCGACAAGATCCATGGTACGTACCTTTTACCGCTATTTCTTCTCGTATTGCAAATGACTGAGTCTAAACCACACACTCAAAGGCGTAAGCGAGGGAAAGAACCATGTAGTAGATAAGAGATTGGTGCCAGTTAAAATAGCCATTATTTTGTATATTACCAACTATATTTTGTCAAATAAATTTCACTAATAATGCATCATGTCATAGTCTTAACAGCTGATAGATTACTCAGTAACCATGCCTCTTCGTCCGTGTTGAAGAATGTCTTTGACCTCAAAATTTGTGCCTACTTCTGAGTCCAAAGGATACGGAAGAGGTACGTGCCTGTAAAGGAAGAGATCTCTTTATTGCCAGTAAAGTTTCATTTTGCTCATGTGAAACGTCAGGTGGATTGCCATGTTGTCATGCTAAATAGGTTTAACTATGATACATGTCCACATCTCCTTGATGGTGAATGGCCCTGACAACTAAGGATTAAGACCTACACACTCCTACACAATAATGACTTGGCCTTTCACAAGTCGAATGGATTTTTGGTCTTACTCTTTGAAGTAGACAATCTTAACGGGAACGGAGATTTTTTTCTGCTCCAACATTCCTCCGTCATTGAGGAAAGAAGGTTTATGATTGTGTCTTTGGTGGCGCCAAGAATTGGATCCATTTACACAAGCATTTTTGTCAATCCCCATGATGCAATCAATTGTTAAGACGATTTCCTGAAGGTCGTCTTAGATGTTTAATATTATAATTTCTTGTCAAAATTCACACTTAATCCCATTAACATAGTTTGATTATGTTTTTTTTATAAATGCTGGTTTTGAAAAAACTCCAGGTGTCCTCAGCCACTCTTTAATGAAAAAAATCACGTGTTCTCGGAATGTGCTTCACATATCTCATTCTACTTCTCGAACCATGGAATAATGGCACACAAAAAGTCCTTAAAATCTTTTATAGGATTTTGTGAATCTTTTCATGTCAAATATAGCGACTCAAAGGTAGAATGCATAGGTCAATGATGTGAGGGAAGTGACATGAGCTGTTCATCTGGATTTGCCTTTCTCCTGATGCATTTAGATGTCCTTTATGTCCAATCACCATACTCATTTTGTACAATGAATATATGAGGCGATAATGTTGATCTCTTCTATTGTCATTACTAACCCTAACAATGGAGAGTTACATCTTCGACGGTGTGCACTATCGGTCCTTTTTGGTGACCATGACTAAATAACTAAAGGATTCTTGGTTGAATTTATGGTTCACTTGCAAGTTAGGTATTCATCTCGATGATTTTTGATGAGTGTCTACAAATGGAATAGCTCCTTTATTACCGCATTGAGTTGTTGTAGAAGATGGTTATTGAGAACCTCAAGTGATAAAAATTTTGTGTACTAATCCTTGTTAATACTCACTTCTTGGCTTGTTCTTTGAACATTTGTTCTTAGTCTTATCCCAATATGTACTAGCGGAGGCAAGAGATTTACAAAGCCCAATGTGTCCATCACTAGATACGATAACAAATTGGTATGTCTCATGTTCTTGCTACAAAGCCTAAAACTTCTGTTGTTGCTACAACTTTGACTATTTAGGGAGCTTCTTACATAACGTGGTTTTCCCCTCCATTACCATGATCTTTCCCAAGTTACTACTCCTCCTTTCTTATTGTGCATGCTTTTCAAAATGTTGTCATTGTGAGGTATGTAATACTTCTAAGAGGGAAGATGCACAAACGGCTTATGCACGGATGTCATTTTAGATTGAATTCGATGGTTGTCCCTCCACCAACACAACGCTCCAACACCAAGTGTGATGCCAAACAAAATGTACATGGTGAACAAGGTAAAACATGTGAAGGAGAAAATATTTGGAAAAACAATAGACTTGATGAACTTGTAATAATGAGTGAGATATGTTGAGAGCATACATTTGAACACTTAAAGAAGAATGAGGCATACTTTGGGTCCTAGGCACTTGAGGCAAGCACTGTAACATATTTTGCAACGTGAGTGGTTGCTTCGTGTAAATGAATAAATAATGAAGGCGTTTTGAGATTCTTGAGGCACGTGTTTAGAAATGTCTTATTTTGTTGAGAAATTGCCTGAACATCATTAAGACCCCGATACAATACGTCATCGTTCTGTCGACCAACACGCAAGGTGGTCAAGTTTTTGTGGTAATTTTCGAACAAAATACTATAGTTCAGTGGAGTTGGCCATAAAGCACCAAGTTGATCGACCTAAAGTTATTGAATTCACTCGTTGGTGGGCCACAAATGAGATGATAAAAACGCCGATGTGCATTTTTAGGGACTTGTCAGTTCCAGTATTGAAATCCTCCTTTCAAGTACAAAAGCATTCTCTAATATGATTATATCTACATTGTTACGGATTTTTCTTTCCTACGTTCAAAACACTTGTAAACAAAACCGCATTTGGTGTCAAAGGGTCATCCTCTGCATACTTAGTGCTAGTAATTACCAGGGGCAACCCTCCCTCCCTCCTATTTATTGTTTAAAAGAACAATAATGCTTGTTGAAACAAAATTCTAGAATGTTGTAGCCAGATCTTCCACAACCCGTCACATATGGATACTTATGCCCCCTCCATCACCATACTCACCCATACAAGGACACCAATACAACATCACAAATTACCATCCAATCTCTTTTTTAAATGTAGGATGTAAATTTTAGACCAAAATTCTCATGAATCCTTGGGCCAAGGCTCTCCCATAACTCATCCATCGAGATCAGATATGATTTGTCCTTTGAGGAAACATCTAACGTTCACTCTCTCACCTATAAGATGTTAATCCGTGGACTTCCCGCACAAACTCTCCCCTTTACTACCAAGCGAGAGACATTGAAAAGGCATACGACTCCCAAAACCACGTTTATATGTATGCAACTCTCACAAACCTTGGCCCCCTGGACTACTCCATAATGTGGATTAAGCTACTCCCCCATCACACGCACAGGTAATGCATGGTAAATGGACACCTCAGTCCCTCCATTACTCTTTACTCTGGAGTACGACAAGGCTGTTAGACTCCATCTCTATCCTTCATCTGTGCAATGGAACCTACCTTAGACTTATCATGATATCACGTTCAAGGCATCTGCTTTGCACTCTCAAAAGCCAGTTGTTCAATATTAGGTTGATCCTTTTCTATCCTCGCTTTTGACAAAGAATGTCAAATAGCTACTTGATGTCTTTGAGCGCATGCCCGCTACACAAGTCTTCGCTTCTCCACCGTAAGACACACCTCATCCCTTTAGGTGTCCACATGTCATTCACAAACTTTACCTCGTTTTTAATCTTCCAAGAACATAGTAAAATCCGAGGACATCTCTTCGTTCAAGCTCATAACTCCAAACTCACTTGGAATTTGATCTTGCAAAGGCTTCAACCTTTTTTCTTCCTTCAAAATCCCTTTATTGTTGCTACCTCTATTGTCAAATTTTCACCTACCTTCAAAAGATCAATAACCTGTGTTTTGAATCCACTGCAACATTTTAAGGGATGGTGATTGAAGTGGAATATGACTTTACTCTCTCACCGAAGGCACTAGCATCCAAACTGATGTGCTCACCAAGAAAGGTGTTTCTTGTCTGGTGGCATCACCATTGGAGACATCATGACGTGACCTAACTCATCTTGGTCCTTATCACAACAATGTACTCTCTCCAACTTTCCTAAAGTAATATCTCTTTGGTGTAGACGTTTTCTAGCCACAGGATCCCTCATTTCCCTTGTACACCCTATTTCTCCTTACTTACGAAAGAAAAAATTCTCACTCACATACAGATCAAGTTGATCTTCAAGTTTCCTCAACGAACATATGCGACTGCTATCCCTCTCGAAGAAGACCCATCAGCCTTGCCCTCCATCCCCATTTGTTGGCTGAAAATTTATTGCACGTGGAGGGAAAAGGGCTACTTACGGTCTTTATTTACCAAGAAAATATCAAGACTGGCCCTTGAGATTGCCCTGCTCTTCTAGTTCACAACTTCCCTTACCACCTCCTCCCACTTACCAAGGTACATCGTTGCCTATTTGAACGACATGATTCGTCCACACACTATGAAGGAAAGTGGATGGAAAACCTTCTAAAAACTGAATCATGCTCCATTCCCGCTAACCATTGTACCAAATGTCGCTCGAATGGCTCAAGTGCTTGCCCCATTATGTACAAGAGGAAACAATATGGCATAGTTTCCTCCTCTGTCGATGACTGCACCTCATCTTGATGTGTGTGCTGACCTTTTCAGTGGAATTTTCCCAGAAATACCTCCTATGATCATTGACCTCTTCCTAGCATGACGAAAGCATAAGATTTTTTATGCTCCTTGGAAGTATTTGTCGCGCTTCGCTTTTCCATATCATATTCCAAGAAGGATGGGTGGGCCCAATTTTATCCCCATGTGTGAAACTAGCCTCAATATTCCCCATGGAATAGCAAAGACACATATGGCATGTCTCCTTCCTACTAGAAGGCAAGAATTCCTAACAATCGCGTGCCTCAGTCAAATATGTGGACAATGGCTTTGCTCCGGCCCTCTTCACAAAATATATCTTTTGAAAAAAGATGCATTCAATTTCCTCTGATAACGTTTTTCACAATGTGGTGGAAGCATCCCAACCTTTACCCTATGTGATTCTTTCCTTGTGGGCTGGGTTCAATCTGTGGGCTTGCTTTTGCTTTCGCTTTCCGCCTCATTCGGTTACTGCCAGGGCTGAAAACAGATATCTTCGTTGCGTTTTCATCTCTCGGATGCTTTTTCTTCGACGTTGCCACTCGAAGCGGACGATACGAGACGCCTTGCGACGCCAGCGATTGACACGCGTCGAGTAATGTGAGGGCATGAGTCTGGCAGCGACGACCCACAGGTTCCTGCTCAGTCGTGGTGCATGTCGAAGATGCCCTTGATTTCATACGCTACCTACCTCCTAGTGCTAGCCTGCTGCGGAAGCTGCATGAACTCTTCGTGTATCGCTGAAGACAAGCAACACCTGGTTGCATAAATGCGAACAGGATTTCCCAGAGGAAGGGCCACTCTCCTCTTCTCTTCAATTCAACATGCAGCAAGCGGCCGAGGAACGAGGCCTTTTATCCAGCCAGTGCCACCCTAGGTGCGGTCACGTGCTGGCTTCTGCTCTTGTTACCCTTCATGACTTGTCTTCAGTCTTCTTGCGTCAAAGAAACGGCCACCGTGCAACTGGCATTTTCTTGAAGTCCTTGAGCAGCCTCCTTGCAGGGAGCCAGCATGCTATCTCGAAAATGATGGCGGCCCCCATCTTGCGAAAGAATGTGGCAAGCTTCGGTTCAGAGGCGTCTCACAAGACCCAGCCGGACGGTGGGAGGCATACATGTACCACTACAGGCGGAAGATGTGAGCTTTCTTCAGGCGTGCCAATTAATCTCTCCGCGTCTTCCTCTTTCGAATTCTAATGCTTATTCTTTCCGCACGTCCTTACAGATACCTCGGCAATTGGGAGACAGCGCTCGATGCGGCACGAGCGCATGACATGGCTGTCATCAGCGTCTTTGGTCCAAACGCGCTAACCCTCAACTTTCCTGTAACAGGTGCGAGCATCCTACCTTTTTGCGTGTATAATGATGTGCAACTTCTTTTCACCTCACTCTGAATGATGAAAGCGCTAATGACATTGTGCAGATTATGCCAAGGACCTCGAGGTCCTGCAAGAAGGACCCGCCAGGAAAGTAATTGATCAGCTTCGCAAGGAGGCCAAGGCTAGGCGTCGAGGCCCAGGAGGAGATGAAAATAGCAAGGAAGGGGTTCTAATTCGTAAGTCCGATTCCTTCTGTGGCCGTGCGCATTATTTTTCCAGTCTGTCTTTGTCCCTCCTTTTTTATGCAGTCTTTCTACCGAGTAGACTGCATGCCTATCGAAAACTGATGTTCACGAGGAAGTGTATCTCAGCTTTTGACAGGCATGGTCGACCCCTCACCCCCCCACTTCCCTTTTCCTCCCTCTCCCATGCAGGCTTGGTGACGCCAGCCCCATGTCCTTACCCCGGAAACTTTGAGAATAGTTTCCAGGAAAACAGCAAAGCATTCCACCTACCGAACGGCTGGACCCCGAAAGAGTCTGGCAAGAAGCAGACTGCAGCTCATCAGCGTGTTCTTGCAGCGCCGCCAGGATGCTGCCTGACACTTGGAAGGAAGCCTTCCTCCTCCTCGAAAAGGCCCCAAGGGTCGCAACGTTCAGAGCAGGACAAGCGCAGGAAAGCTAGAAGTGACGTCAGCGAAGGGTGCGTCAGCCTCACTTCCCATCAGGTGCGGGCGCTTTTGATGGTTAAAGGGTGCGATCATGAAACCACTCATGGCTGGTTCCACTGCAGATTTCAGGAGCTATCAGATTCAGAAAAGAGCCTCCAGAGCGGTGGAGAGCGCAGCAAGCAAGCGGTGAGTTCCCAGATGTATGGAGATGCAACTACGTGACTTCGGCCATTGTCTTGACTACAGTTACAGCTAATTATTGAAGTCATTCTGTCTTGAACCTGTTTCACCCTGTGTCCTCTGCAGGATTCATTCCCTCAAGTCATAGACAATGAAGAGATTGCAACAGAACAGGTCCAGTCTGAGCTACGACCACGTGTTTACAAACCTTGTGCACGCTACCCAGCTGGTAATTATGCATTTCTCTAAACATCTCAGTACCTGCTTCTTTCCAACGCAGAGTACTGAGCCCTCTCTTTTGTCCCCTGCTGCAGGCGGACTTCCCGCGTCACTGTTAGAGATGCTCTGCTTTCCACCAAAGCCGAGTGTAAAAGGTAACCCAGAGTCTGCACAACTCAATGTTTCAACAGTCAACGGTTCGTTTGACCTAGTTGGTGCACAACGATACAAGATTTGAACACGTTTGTAGCAATGTTAAGGGGAAAATTCATGAAGTAACACATTTCACCTTTTTGTCTATAATCCTCCCCTCGCCATCCCCCCCCCCCCCCCCCCCCCCCCCCCCCCCCCCCCCCCCCCCCCCCCCCCCCCCCCCCCCCCCCCCCCCCCCCCCCCCCCCCCCCCCCCCCCCCCCCCCCCCCCCCCCCCCCCCCCCTCCCCGTGCTGCTGTTCCTTCCTTCCATCCTTCCTCTCTCCCTATAATGCTTTCCTTCCTTGCCTTTTACCTGAGCACTGGGAATTTCTTTCTCAACCTAATCCCAGACACCCAATTGTACACGGAGTTAAAGTCCAAACTCTGGCACTCACTTGCACAGTTTCCCCTTCAAATTTCTGTCATTCCAATCAATTCCCGTGCCTCTGTCTAGCCTGAGAATACTCGATTGATGAGTCAACAATTCACTGTGCAGGTGGTATCTGTCTTGCTACCTGTGGCCGAGTCTAGGAACAGAATTCATTTTCTTTCTACGTTAGGGGTAAAGACAGCGGAGGAGTTTATGGCCGTGGCTGTGTCTGCAGCAGCTAGTCTAGGACCGCGATGGAATCAGAAGGGGAAAGACTGCTTCAATTCACTGAAGATATTGGAGCTTTTGGACTTGTGAGCGGGGCTCTGGGATTTGGCCACTGAACTGACCATTTGGACAGAACATGAAGCGGGATTCATGTAAACATAGCACCAAACGTGTATCGCTATTGAATGGAGCATTTCCCTGATAGGACTGCATGAGAAACTACCACACCCAAAACCCCTGAGCACCATGCCAACATGCCATTGTGGTGTGAATGCACGGCCCCAAAAGTAGCCAAATCAAACATCCATCACTAGAACAAGCAATGAAAATGTTTTGGAACAAAGACCACAATGCGTCCTGCAAAGGCAGGCCACTTGTATACGTGGGAAGATATGAGATTGTCAATCAACACCGTAGCTTATTCCAGAACAACTTTATATTTTCCCACCTGGCATGCAACCAGGCATATGTGTCCATGAAATCGACGCATGTCGTTAATCCCTCATCAACGTGAACTTGTAAAACAAGTCTATGTTTTTCCACCTGGCTCACGTGTCCGTGAAATTGACACAAGCTTCCTGTAGAAACCCTTAATCTACAGTCGAGGGGTTTACAAGCCCTAAATTGCAAGAAAAAAGCTCTTCAGGGACAGCATCTACTGCCTCCACCATACAACACCCAACCACTGCAGCAGATACAACTTGGGCTAGGTTGGGCTGGGCCAGGTGGAGCATACAGACTGGCAACATGGAGATCCCTGAGCTGAGGGCCCACGTCACATAGTGCTTCGACAGAGCTGGAGGCAGAACGCTGCCAAAGATTGCCAGTGGCCCTCCCCCTCTTTGCGGCTGCCATCTTGGCGGCGCCAACAGGCAATGAAAGTGACTATTTGTGGCTGGAGCAGCATCAACATCGGTCACTGCGGCAGCAGCCACAACAACCACACCAAATGATGCGTGAACTGTGGACTCGTAGCCACTGTAGTAGCCATGTGCGCTGCTACAATAGCAGCAACCGCGGCAAACATTGCTGCTGCACATCCTTAGGCAGCAAAACCAACGTCTGGAGCTGCTTCCCCTTCTGGCAGTAGCACCCGTGGGTGCTTCCGCCTCTTCCATGACAGCTGCGGTGCGTGCAGGTGCCACTGCTCCATCAAGTGGCAAGATCAGAATCTGCAAGTGTTGTGACGTTGGTGGCAACTGAAGTACCAGCTGCTACCACAGCCATTGCCGCAGAGGTAGCAGCCCCAACAGCCACGCATGAAAATCGCAGCTACTAGGAGATGCAAAATCTTCAAACACGATAGCAGCCACAAGAAAGTGGCAGCCGCAGCTGCAGCAGCCGCAGCAGCAAAAGCAGCAGCGGAAGCAACAGCAGAAGCGACAGCGCAATTCACGCCCTCCACTGGCAGCGGGTGCAGAAATGCCTCGGAAGCAGCCACAAAAGCAGTGGCAGCAGCATCAATGCAGCAGCAGCAGCTCCAAACCAACAACATCCGGACTGCATGTGCACTCGGGAAGCTGGTTGACAGCTTCACTGCTGTCCGGTCGACAAGCTCCTCCATTGATGAGTCTGTGAACTGACAAGCTTGTTCATTTACGAGCCTGTGGATTGACGATTTCTTCAATTGATAAGCACTTTGATAGAAAATCTCTGCCATTGATGATGCTATTGGGCCAAGGTCCGCAGCAGAATCCAAAGAAAAGAAAAATTGGGAGGAAGAGGATGACACCACTTACTGCAGTACCCTCTATGGTGTTGGAACCTGGGGCTGTATAATGACGTAATGTGTGGTATCCAGTCCCTAAAATTTATAGGTTTTTATTTATTTTCCCCTTTCTCTTCATTCCCATCCTACGATCATTCTGAGAGACTCTTATGTCTGGGTGCATCCCCCCACTTGGGGGGGATGCACCCAGACTTGTCGAAAGACAAGCACTTGGGGTCCTGTCCTGGTGCCTTGGGAGACCTTGCAGATTTCTTTGGGTCAAGATCCATGCACTTGAGACTCTGGCTCCATGCTGTGGAAGACCACATCCTATTTTCCATGTGATCGGCTGCTATGCCTTCACCAGACAGAGTTTTAGCACCGACCTCATTGGCTGCAGCCCTACACGAGTCCAGCTGGCACTGAGCACCACTGCACTACCATCGTACTGTCCACCGCCCGTATCTTTTCCGTCCTCCACCCCTCCTTCCTGGCTCCAGCCACCAGCTTCATTATTTAGATCCTCTCCCCTCGCCGCTTGGCAGTCAGAGTTCTCCACCAGGTTGCGACGAGGCCGGCCTTGTCTGCTCTAGATCCAACTTTCTCTATCCAACCTGGATCATAAAATGCCCTTCAGGTGTGAGTGTTTTTTTTTTTCGAGTCCGGGAACTACCCGAAACAATCACTTTGTACGTACTTTACCAAGTTTTTGACAATTTACCGGGTCCATGCATTGTGTTTTTCTTAAAAGTGGTAGGACCCTGCTCTTAAACAGACCATCAATGCCCAGTTTGTTCGCTACATGTGTAGCCACGAACAGTCTATCACTTGAGTCCGACACGCCAATCAGAGCTGCAACCTTTGCACGCTTCTGATGGACATGCCAGACTGCTGGCGTGGTAGTTACGGTGTCTAAAATTGTGCGAATTGCTCAATTAGCCGTTCTAAAGATGCTCAAATTTGAAAAAATGTAAGGACTCCTCTTTTTTTTGCTCAACAAATGCTTATTCACTACCTGAATAACGTCTTGGAAAAAATCCGTGATCAAATGTAAATATTCCCTAAACTATTCAACAAAGGAAAACACAAAAATTTATAGATCACAACGGTGTGCCATCTGAAATTTGGTTGCATTGCGCACTGACGCACCCCTTTGGGCTGCGTTTCCTCACCTTGAGTCCATAGTAGACAGAGAATTTTTTCTGCTTTCATCCACAGTGCTGCTGTGTGTCTTGCAACAGACCAGTCTCGTATGTCGCCTGGATTTTGGATCATTGATTCTGGAGCCACGTATCACATAAGAAAATCTCGCATTGTATTTTTCTCGATGGGGTCATGGGTAATGTGATTTTTTTTTTTAATCTAGTCGGAGATGTTTACTTGCCTGATGTGCGCTCTTTGACTGCACTGGAGGTTGGTTTACTATCTGTAACTACCCTGGATGACAAGGGCAAGACTTTTGTCTATTTCACAATGTTGGCGCTGTTTCTTTGCATTCATCTGGCCATCCTGTGCTTTGTGGGCTGCGTTGTGACAATATGTGTCATGTACCTCTATTCGCACCTTCACTAGCTTTGGCTGCTGTCTTGCATGTGCACGTTTTTTCCTTCATTCACCACACAATGTCGAGGATGACTGTGCGTTTGTGGTCTTGATCTGGTCGTTAGGATGGGTCTATGGCCTCGTGCACAATCTGCAAGGGTAGCATATTTCATGTGCCGTGCAAAATTGGGAAGCGTTTGCTCAAACCTATCCATGCCAGACTGGAAATTTAGTCTCTCTCCCAATGGAAAGAAATATCTGCTATTCATAGCATGGTTTGATGAACAGATACAAACCTGGATCGCACAAAAATACCAGTAGTATGCGAAACAATTGTTCAATCTGACAACGAAAACAGAGTTTATGGTCAATATGATTAACCAGTTGCACTTGCAACATGATTCTCATGCGATTGACTAAAACAAAAAGAGCACAAATATGCTGAATGTAAAAATAAATTGTTGCTCAGGGGGTGTGCGGTTTCCCAGAATTCTCTTCTAGTCCACTCTCTCGCCTTGTTTTTGAAATTAATCAACCTTACAAACACCATTCGTAATCACAGCTGGCCTCTGGTCTGCCTGCTCCATGCCATGGCACAGAGCTTCAGGTGCAGATGCGTAGGCATAGAAGAGACGGCACAGGGGTACAGAAAAAGAGATGCAGGTGTCTGAGTGTATTCACATAGGCACAGGCATATAGGCGTGGGTGCAAAGGCCAAGGTGCAAAGGTGCAGGCGCAGAAAGGAACGCACGCAGCCGCAGGTGCAGGCGCAGAAAGGCACGCACACAGCCGCAGGTGCACGCGCAGGCGCAAGGGTGTATTTCCAAGGGTGCAGGCACAGAGGCCCATGCATAGAGGTACAAGCACAGAGGCATAGGAGCAAAAGAACACACATAGAAGAGCAAGCATGGACGTGCAGTTATAGAGGCACAGACACAAAGGAGAATGCCAAGAGGCGCAGGCACAGAGACGAAGGCACAGAGGCACATGTGTAGAGACGCAGGTGTAGAAGTACAGGAAAAGAGGCACAGGTACACAGGCGTAGGGGTGCAGGTGCAAGCGCAAGTGCAGGTGTAGGAATAGGCACATAAGAAAATGACAGTGCAGGCGTGGGCACCGAGGCTTGTGCACAAAGGAGCAAGTGCAAAGAGGCAAACACAGGAGAGTAGGCACAGAGGTGTAGGTGCGGGTCTAGGCATAGACAAAGAGGCACGCACAAAGGCACAGGCATAGACATGAAGGAACAGAGGCACGGGCCTAGAGGCACATGCACAGAGGTGCAGGTGCAGGGATGCAGGCATAGAGGTGCAGGGGCAAAGGCACAGGCATAGAGGCACAAGAGCAGAGGTGTTGGTGAAGAGACCAGGTGCAGAGGTAGGTGCATAAGTAAAGGCACAGAGGTAAATGCATAGTGGCGCAAGTGCAGAGGCACAGACGTAGCGGTATAGGTGCAGAGGCACAGGTAGAGGGGTGCAGGTGTAGAGGTGCAGACGTTAAGGCGCAAGCACAGAGGCCTAGGTGCACAGGCGTAATTGCAGAGATGCATGCATAGAGTCGCAGGAGCCTTTCAGGCTGTGTGCTGCGGCAAGTAAAAGTGCCCAAAAGCCGGTCCACAAGATTTTTTTCGGCCATATCTCGGTACACACACATCCAAGTAAGGCAATGTATGATCCTACACATGCACAATATTGAGCCCCACACAGGGTGCGTCATGCCTATGTTGAGAGACCATAATACATTGCTCAAGGAGTTGGAGTGAAAAACAGCACGAGAGTGGATTACAGCGAGCGAGAGCCGGTGAGCGTGGTACTGGCCATGCAAGAGGCACGTCGACACCACACAGCCACCCGATGGTCGAGTCCGACATGTCAGCATATAGCCGAGAGCGGATACTCACCATGACAGAAGGCTAGCCTGTTCAGGTTGCCCCGTAATGATCAGGACCTGGCATCCCAAAAAATAAATGCTCCACAACTACAACATGTTTGGAGATGGCCCTGGAATCCTAAAGTGTCTAAGGGTCAGAGCTCCCATGAGCAAGAGTTCATCAAGGAAGAAAGACATCAGGTGGCTATGACCCACTGCTTGGGAAACTACTGCTACTGGTGGAGTTTGAGTGATCCTTCACATGTGTCTCCATCTTGTGAGAGGAGCTTCAGTGCAGTTACCCAATTAGTCTCTAGTACACAATGTCGTAGAAAGGAGCGCGTGAAGCAAGGGGCATTGCAGGTGTGATGTGTTACAACTTAACCATGAACATGAATACTCCTCCACGACCCACAGTCACAGCCCACCCATGAGAAGACAAGCCAGTATAACAAAGGAGAGGAACATGAAGACAATGATCTACCGGAAACATGGGGACAGGCCAGGCCAACAGTGTGAATGCCAAATTTGAAGACATTTCTGCTTTGTGCCTCAATGACAAATTCAGCACGTTGTGATCGTGTGTCCACCCAGACGACTCGGATCCGGCCGGCGGCAATGCCCTCACAAACAAAGTGATTCTCAACATTGATGTGAGTGATGTATGCCATCATTTTTGGCAATGGCGTTTCTGCTCTAATTGTCACAATGCAAGGTGATGCAGTGGATGGGAACACGCAGCAAGTGGCAAGTCCAGAAAACCTCACATGTACCCACACAAAGAGCTATATACACAGCATCACTCAAGCTCCTTGCTACACACCCTCTTTTACCACTTTTCCAGGAGATAGCAGTGCCACCAACTACAAAACATTTAGACTATGTGATTATGTGTATCTGCATCATCAGCCCAATCACAATTTGCAAAGCCATCAACTGCATATGAGGGCAAAGCTCTGAATTACAAGCTCAAGCATGGAGTTGAAAACACGTATCACACCACATGAAGCGCCGCTTCGAGGTGTCGCTCCCTGGGTAGAAAACTACGACAGAAGGTTCACTGTAGAGGCTACATCGGCACGAGTTGTGGTGACAAGGTACATGAGAGAACCAATGATATGTAGATAGTTTATGACATTGACCATCTCGCCTAGCTTGGGGTTGTCCATTGACCTGTCCTACTAGAGTCATCAGCGTGGAAGCTGAGGGAACAAAAAATATCAAGGGGACAAAGAGCTCCACAATAATGCAAAAATACGCACCTGGTGCACATTTATTGTCCATTTTGCGCGATCACGCTCAAGTTCCATGCCCATTAATACTCGTGCCGGACCAAGATCTTTCATTTTGGAAGCCGAATGGAGGAGGGTTTTATCATGAAAAACAGCTTGACTAGGACATACAAGGAGCAGATCATCAACGTACACAAGGATGGCAACAAGTGGGGAAGATGGTACACTAAGAAAAAATGCATGGACCATAGTTCTCGTAGAATAGCCACATTTCTGAAGAATGGACGTGATCTCCTAGTTCCAGCAGCATGGGACTGCTTGGGGCCGTACAAGGCCTTGTACATTCACCGTCCCTTGTTGGTGCCTTTTGTGATCCCGGGAGGATGAATCATGTAAATCTCTTCATCGAGTCTGTAAATGAAAGAAGGCATTGTTCACGTCCATTTTCTCGGGTTCCCAATTCTATTGAGTCACGAGGCTAAGAAGGACTCGTGCAATGGTGTATCAGCCTATAGGGACAAAGGTCTCATCAAAATCAATGCTAGAGATCTGGGAGAATCCATTGGCCATGAGACGTACCTTGTAGCGCTCGAATGTGTTATCTGGCCTTAGTTTTTTACAATATATCCACTTGGCTGGAATAGGTTGTCTGCCAAGGGGAATATCCACAAGGTCATTCACACCATGCTCAGCAAGTGCTTTGAGCTCATCGTGCATGGCTACGTTCCATAGGGAGGAGTCAGCAGCTTTACGAGCATTGTGAACTATCACAAGCTTTGCGGGCAGTGGTGAGAGACCAGCAGTGGAAAAACATTGGACAACATACCGAGAGACAGACGCGGTAAGAGCATGATGGAACTCATGCTCTACAATATAGTAACCAGCAGCAAATGTAGGATTTATCACTGAAACAGAGGCCAAAACTTTGGCCAGCACTGCAATCTGAAGGGCACAAAGCCCTGGCTTAACGGATTGTACAGTCCGACCTGGAGTTGTGGGGCCAAATTTGGAAGGGCCATAAGAGGTAGTGGTGGGCTCATGACTTTGTTTGGGAAGGGCATGCAGAACATAACGTATGGAGGGAGAGACTGGGTGAGCAGTAGATGTAGAGGAAGAAGTAGGACAAGGAGGCCAAGGAGGCCGAGGAGGCCGAGGAGGAGACATGGATTCAAGGAGAACTGGTGCGGGAGATTGCACAAGGGAGACTAAAATGATTTGTGCAATCAGGGGACTCACGGTCGACGCAGCAGGTGGAGAACGAGAGGTTCTGGGAGATGGACAAGGGACAGAAGAGGAAGCAATAGCTGACAGATGAGGAGGAGAGCCTGAGGGTGTGACAGGGTTTGGAACGGGAGCAGGAACGGGGTTGGTGTTCTGAACCGAGGGTGCACTGGTCAATGGCTGCACAGAAACAGGTGCAAACACCCCGGGACTGGACTGGTGTCCAGGACCTCCCCAAGTCCAATGATCTGGGCAAGAGAGGTAAGAGAGACAGGCGGGAAAGGTCACATTCAAACACCTCCACAAAGAAGAGGGCATCACTAGAATTAATGACACGGCAGCAGGATGCATCCCAGAATCACCAAGCTATTGAGAAAGAGGAAACTCCAAGGAGGATGCACAGACGACCACAAGGAGTATTTTTTCCTTCACGATGATCATCGAGCGGCAGAACGACTGCAACAGAACCCCAACCGTGCGTAAGACGAAAGTGGGCAAGATGACCAGTCTAGTATTCAAAGGGTGTGATATGGCGTGTGCGAGGTCCGTGAGGAACACGATTCCACACCCACCTCATGTATGACATGGATTCAAAGCCAAAAGGAGGGGACTGACCCAAAGCAATGAGAAGACAGCAGACACCATCAGCTAGAGTGAGGTTCAAGAGTTCAGACACCACTTTTTTTTAGGTGTATGTGGGGCAGCCGGTACCATGAAGACACCTTAGGACTTGAGGAACTCAAGTCCTAAGGAAAGAACAGGTTGGACCCATAAACTCACCATCACAATCACAGCAAACAACATGAACTTGGCAGCCACAGACACATTCAGCCTGAGGAAGCAAAGATTTAAAGATTTCAGTGATGTCATTTTTGCGACAAAGGGTAAATACCTAACAGTAGCGAGAGACACTGTTGGTAAGAAAGAGCACTTACCAACAAACACCCAAGATAAAATCATGAAGGAGAGATCCCATGACTTCACCATGCACAAGGTCAAGAGGGCGAGAAGTGAGGGAGTCAAAGGTGCTAAAGGGCAAGAGGTACATTTTCCGTTTGTCCCTATCAAGATAGCCGGAAGAACAAGGTGCAAGAAACGTGGCAGTGTCCAGGCCAGTATCGGACGGTACGCGAAACATGCGGACAATGGCAGCTGTGACACTTGCGATGATGCACGAGCTAAGTGTCCTCAAGAAACAAGGAGGGTGTAATGTGGACGAGAGAAGAGGCAGTGGAAGAAGATGGAAGGGAGGCAAGAACACAAAGGAAGCGGCCAGAGCGAAGCGTGTGAAGCACAACACGACCTAAGGAATGAACAGACGAAGTGTTAAGGCTACGGCTGGAGGAGAAGTCCATGCCCTGGTCATCGAGGGTGGTGACAGACAACAAGCTCACCTCCAAATGCATACAAGATGCCTTGCAAGAAAATATCACCGCCTGGTCTATTGAAGAAAACAATGCTGACACCCTAGACAAGGAGGAGTTGGCCGGAGCGAGTGCGGACAAAACGGTTGGAGCCCACAAGATCAAGAGACATATAGGAGGAACGACAAGATGTCATGTGGTGGGTGGCTCCTAAATAAATGATCCAGAAGCCTTGAGAGACATATGTACAGGGTAATACAAGGTAAACAGTGACTGTGCCAGAGTGAAGGACGGAATTTGCAAGATGACGGGGAAATGTACAAGACTGCCAGCCCTCTATCCACAAACATGCATCATGCACACAACCTTGGACCCCCCAAGACAATGCTCCACAAAGGGCTCCATTTGACTCACAGACAAGAGTACAAGATATTCCCATCACACCCCCACCTCCCTCATTACAAAGATGGAGCAGTTCTGTGAGACATTGTTTTGGGGCACACTCTTCAGGACAGCGTCTCTTGGGGAGGCAATCACTGGAGCGCAACTATGAGAAGCTGAAACTGACCCAAGAACATGGTGAGAGAGTGGCAGTCGTGAATGCAGATGTGGTAGCTAAAGAGGATGTGGAGGATGAAGAAGAACAGGTTGTGGCCACGGCAGCCACTGTTGTACAATGGAGGCAGTTGTTCTGGAGGTTGTTCCACCAGTATGTAAGGCATGGAGCTGTGAACTCGTAGAGTGAGCCAATGCCAGGGGGTGAGCCTGGTGGCACTAGCTAAGCAGCAAGACGCTCAATTTTAGTGCAAGAGACATGTAGATTTAGGTTAGAAAGCTCAGGGATGAGACCAGCCACAATGGAGAGACACGCAAAGAGTTTGCCGGGGACAACCTTCTCAAGTTTACGAGGAAGGCGAAGGCCTAGTATGGATTAGCACACTCACCTGCGCGCATGTAGAACTGATCGAACTAGACAGTAAGGACAATCTGTGTTGCATGGCTTGTGGTGGTTTTATGATGGAAAATGATTGTGTAAGTGCCAATGAGGTCAGTGGGGGTGTGATGTGCCATGTCAGCATTATAATTAACAATGTCCTTAACAAGATCATTGTGACCGGCATTGATCAGGGTGCACACAGCACGGGCAGCCTCAGACTGAGACAAGACAAACAGTGCAGTAGGGCCAACAAGGGAGCAGTTCTTCCGGAGGAGCTCACCTTGAGCCCAGGAGATGAACCAAGTCTCCCAGAAAGATAAATTTAACTTGGGTGTGATGCGCAGTGGAGGTATCTCAAAAGCATTTTGTCGCTGAGTAGGATGAGAGGGGGTGAGAGTGTGGCCATTGGGAGGTCTACTAGTTGATCCACCTGCAGCAATGGATCCCAAGTCGGATTCAGCCCTCCCTTGTTCACCAGTAGCCTCAGAGGCAAAAACGTTCCCAGTTTCCCAGTATCTGTTGTACTCACAATGCCCGCAAATGCAAGCATGGAATGTATACGCTCCATGAAAATGCTTCCAACAGTTGTGGCCATCTCTGTCTTGGAATCAGGCGTACACGTGAACTCCTTGTGAAGCCAACGCCTATCAGCCTGAGCTTCATGCAGTGCTGCCTGCAGTGCCTCATCAGTCTCAGTGTTCTCTGGCATGGTATGAGTGTAGGTGTAGGATGCAAGAACGTGAGGGATAAAGAGGGAAAACGATTTTCCCACCACACCAACAGCAAGGCAGAAGATAGAAGGGGAGTGGTAAAATAGCTGTCACGAAGGAGGCAAGGGCGGAAATCCATGCTGATATGGCTACAGTAAGGCATAATAGTCCAGTCACAACGACATTTTCCACTACTGCAATAATTGATGCAATCAGTATGCCTGTTCTAGCCTGTTGTGCAAGAGTATGAGGCTCTCTTGAGGGGGTGAGAATTGCAGCTGCAGTGAACGTGAAAATGGAGCTGACTGCACCTGAGGTATTCTCCGTTGCTGTGGCAGTAATAGTGGCAACTGCACATGAGGATGCTGCAACTTGCATAACAATGTCGGCAGCTAATAATGCAAGTAGAGAGTCAAAGGTACCAGTCCCTGAACGGGTAGAGGAGGCCCTCCTAGTGGAAATGCCTATGGGAGCCCGGCTGGCTGTGGCTGTAGCAGAGAAGGTGGCAGCAGCACTTGATCCTGCGTCGAGGACTGCTCCGGCAAGGGTCAAAGATTCAGTGTATGCAGGCAGAAGTGGACTATTAACATGTCTCTCTGGCTCGCTGGTTGCACTAGATGGGGATTCAGAGGTCCTATCAGGATCTGGTTGCTGATCAACGGGACACAAGCCGGAAGGAGATGTCAGGATACCGTGCTGTTCCTTGTATTCGTTCATAATCATTATTTTTCATTTGCCTACAATCAGTATCATAATTATAACTTGTTTGGGCAAATCACCAAGTTAATATTGTAATCCTGGGTTTCGTACACAACAAAAAAGCCTGGAAGAAAATCAACTTCAGCTGGAGCGGACAGCCCTCGCGATGCTTTCCCCGCAATGCACACTCTGCCAGTAGAGTGTGCACACAAAATCTGGCGCCCCCCTGACACAAAAACTGGAGGTCACAGCCACGCATTTGTGCATGATGACATGCCAACATCCACACACACAGGCAATCGACCACTCGAAAGTTCGAGTTGTCGAACAGCCGTGAGTTGTTGCGAGTCCTCTGGAGGATTGGAAGTGGGAGGCAATGGGAGAATTCAACGATCGGGGGTTATATTGTGAAGGGTTTGGGAGTATCACCCAAAAAATTATCACAAGGTCCAAAATTGGGTGAATTCAAAGATCAGATAATTCCTTTTAAATTTTTAAACGAATACAAGGAACAGTACGGTATGTTTGACTGTGTGCAGAAGAGGGTCGACATCACAGTCTTGTGCCTCCTGTACGCGGCAAATGTCCTCACGCCCTTGACAAGGCAAAATCCTCTGTACCCAGAGGGGTACGTTAGTGTCTTATTGGTCTGGCCACATCCTCTAGACATCGGATACAGGTGTCTCAGTGTGGCTACGTATCATAGCTTGTGAATTAGATCCCTCGGGGTTAAGATAGAGGTGAGAGAGTCTGTTGATGTTGATCGCTTCCACCCTTAGGGTTAGGAACTATGATGTTCAGATAATAGAAGGCTTGTGGCTGTTGAGCCACCAGTGTGATGAGTCCGACAACAAGGGCTTGGACACCACACAGGTGAACAGTGCTGTTGCTGCTGATGGATCACACAACTATACGTAGAGGGCGAAGAGGAGAAACTGTGGTATCACCAAAGAAATGAGACCGACGGTCGTAGCATCGCACAGCACTGCTGCTGGCACCCCGGAAGGTTTCATTCTGAAAAGAGAGGCGGAATTGGGCTACGGTATACTAGATGTGCAGAGGGGTGAGGAAATGCAGCTCGGGAGGTGGGAGATGAGCACTGCATCGGGAGAAGATGAGACTGGCCATGAAGGACTCAGTAATGTGACCAGTGCTTTGGGTGAAGCAGTGTTAGAACGGGTTGCGATGCAAGATGCACGTGTAACGACATAGTGGCACAGACTGGGAACCAATGAAGGTGACTAGCACTGGGAACAGTGCAGCTCCGAGCTGTTGCCGAGGCCTTGAGAACCAGATGTCAGCGTAACGTTACGCGATATGAAGGCTGTGTACGGATGCTATGATTGCAGCCACCTGAGGAGAAGTGCTGGAGTGTGCACCAGAGGCAGCAGCTTGTAAGCGATGGTGGTTGTGGCAGAGGTGGCAGAATGCCGTGGCGGGAACCCACAAGTCTAAGAATAATGCGTGGATTGGAAATTCTCCCACACGCTTTGACACTGGTAATAAATATAGCAGGGAAATGAAACATGGGAACTGCTTGCCGGATGTGGAAGGTCAGACAAAGAGCCCTAAACGGGTGCGATCTGGCTATGGAGAGAGAGACCATAATACCTTGCTGAAGGAGTTGGAGTGAAAAACAACAAGAGAATAGAGTACAGAGAGCGAGATCTTGTGAGCATGGTGCCGAGACTGCAACGCTCGTCGACACCACACCGCCACCTGGGGGTCGAGCCCAACCTCTCGTCGTGAAGCCGAGGACAGCTACTCACCACGACTCAAGGCTAACCTGGTCAGGTGCGTCCCTAAGGATCAGCACCCAACTTGCCACAACAAATCAAATCTCTACAACTAAAACTTTGGAGATGTCCCTGGCATCTATACTTACTAGCTTGCTTTGCTCATGGAGAAGTGTGATAGAGCGACAGTGAGTAGGAGAGTGTCCCACGTCATGGATGTGGTAGGTTTTTCCTTAGAACCCAGATGTCATAACCAAAACAAGGAAATGGGAAGGTAGCGAGAGTCTCACCAGTAAGTACACACCCACACCGAGCAACCGCTCGAGTGAGCATGCACCACCATCCGGGGGCCGAGCCCGACCTCTCGGAATTATCTGAGGGTGACTTCTCACCAGTTTGCGGTCAGGAACCGACACGGTGGCCCCCAAGGATCAGCACCCGGGATAACATGCAACTCCCCCAAGACATCTTGAGTCAAAAAACCATGATGCAGGTGTCGACAGTGAGAATTTACGAGGCCTAGAATCTACCACATCATAGCAAGATAGTCGAATGGGAGCCATGGTCGTGCCAAAGAGTACGACCATGGTAGCTTGAAAGCAGCACAAAAGAAGGTGGTGTCACCAGCAAAGGCGTCCTTGGGTGATGGCTCCCCAGATATGGCCATGGTCACTCAATCTATACAATTGTGTGCCATGGATAGTGAGACAAGAGAGAATAGAGAATAGAGATGTGAGTGGTCAATGAACAGAAGACAACTTCAACACTCATCCATGACCCGCAGTCGATCATCCCATGAGCAGTGGTAGAATGGCACACACGGCAATGCATAAGTGTGAAGGTGACAACTGGACAGGCAGGCAACAAGCATCTCAGCCTGGGTCATGGGGATAGATAAGGCCAACGGCATGAATGACACACTTGAAGACATTTCTGTTGAGAGCTTTGATGAGAAAGTCAGCCCTCTATGATCGTGTATCCACCCAAGCCACCCGGACAATGCTAGCAGCAATGCACCCACAGACAAAGTGATGCTCCACATTGATGTACTTGGTGCGTGAATGATGCATCCCGTTGTTTTCTACAATGGCTTTCATGCTTTGATTGTCACAGCACAAAGTGATGTAGTAAATTGGGACACGCAGCTGCTGTAGGAGGCAACAGGGCCACACAGCTTCACAAGTACTTACGCCAAGGGCCACGTACTCAACCTTAGCTGTCCTGTGGAAAACACACCCTTGTTTTCTGCTTCTCCAAGAGACAACAGTTCCACAAATCATAAAGATACCCCATTCTACTTCGTGCATCAGTGTTATGTGCCCAGTCGTTGTCAGCGAATCCATCAACGAGTACTAAGGGCTATGCACAAAAGTATAGCCCAAATCGTGGTATGGAGAGTACATAACGTACCACACGCAATGCGACCTCAAGGTGGCACTCTTCGGGGCACTGGGAGAACTGAGAGAGAAAGTTCTCAGCAAAGGAAACGTCAGCATGAGTAGTGGTGGCAAGGTACATAAGGGAGCCTATTACTCTGAGGTAGTCTGTAACATCCACAGTCTCTTCCAGTTTTGTCATCTCTGAGGACATCAGCATTGACTCACCTGTTAGAGACATGGGTGTAGAGGTTGAGGGAACAGCTGTGAGAACCGGTCCAAACTGCTCTCCTAGGCTACGAACATTTGCAGCCTGATGGACTTGTAACATGCGACACGAGTGATTGCGCTCTAGCTCCATGCCTAGGAAGACACAAGCTGGATCGAGGTCCTACATCTTGTATGCAAACTGCAAGAGACCCTTTGCGGATTGGACAGCTGCGATGTTGGGAGAGGCAATCAGAAGGTCATCCACATAGACAAGGATTACGGCAAGTGGTCTAGAGGGAGCACTAAGGAACAAGGCAGGGTCTACACTACTCCTCCTCAACCCCCCTTTTTTCAAGGTCGCTATAGTTTTCAGGTTTCAATAACGTGGGGGCTGCTTGAGTCCATACAAGGCCTTGCGCAAACGCCAGACCCGATTTGTTCCATCTGTGAAGCCAGGTAACTGCACCATGTAGATTTCCTTGTCAATTTTGTCATGAAGGGACACATTATTGACATCCATCTGTTCAATTTCCCAATCGTGCAGGGACACCAGGCTGAGCAGTGCCCTTGCAATGGTGTAGCGACCAACTGGGGCAAATGCCTTATCAATGTCAACCCTTGGGACTTGAGAAAATCCCTTCGTTGTGAGTCATGGTTTATATCATTCAATAGTGTTGTCAGGATTCAGCTTTCACCGGTACACCCACTTTACAGCCACTACTTTGTGCCTTGGAGGGAAATCAACTAGCTCATGGACACCATGCTCAGAGAGGGCGTCAAGATCTTCTCGCATTGCCTGCTCCCACAAAGTGGAGTCAGACACACTGCGGACACCCTGCACTTTCAGCGGCCCAGGTGAAAGAGGAGACAGACCAGCAGCTGCAAAGCACGAGGTAAAATACCCAGCAACAGCAAATCAAGGGCCAGGCGGAAATTGTGTTCAATGAGAGAGTAGCCAAGGGAAGTATTGGGATGCACGATAAACGCAGAAACGAGTAAGGAGGTGGTCACTAGGCCAAGTGCACGGAGACCATGGCTACCCGAGATGTCAGGGCGAGAGTGACCAGGTAGTGCACAGAGACGAACGCCCCGAGTGTAGGGTGAAAAGGGGGGCACAGAAGAGGAGAGCGACTTAAAGGCAGCAGACGTACCAGGTGGCTTGGCCAGAGGAACAAAGGGAGCAGATGGCTCAATAGCCGCAAGCGGAAGAGAGGGCGGAGATGGCTCAGGAGGAGCAGGCGGGACAAAGGGCACAGATGGCTCAGCAATAGTAGAACACACCCACCGTGGCTCATGAGGACTGTCGTTCTGCCGGGGTAGGTCAAAGGTCCTCCGTTCTGCCCACTCAGTACGGACTGCCATTCGTGCTGTAGTGCGGGGTGAATCCAGTTCATCATCAGGAGGTCCGTCAAGAGGCAAAGGATCCAGCATAAAAGATTAGTCAGCTGCACATGCAGCCGTAGAATCGAGTGAAGAACTACACTCTGAAGGTCAACTAGATTGAGTCGACTGAGGTTGTTGTTGAGGAGAGAGTTAGCAAGGTGCCTTGAGCATGCAACAAAGATGCTGTAGGCTGACACCTTGATGGACGGTGGCAAGAGGTCAACGAAGAAGTAGCAGGCACGAGTGTGAGACGACATCAGTTCCACTGTGTTCTGCAGCTGGAAGATGCCGACTATAGTGTTGTGGACTGTTGGAAGAAACCTCTGCCTGAACACCGGATGTCAGTGGTGGAACATGAGGAGGTAGGAGGCACTATGCATCTAATTGTGGACTGCGAAAGAGGCCGCACTAGGCCAACGAGATGGCTCAGTAGTGAGACGAATTCCCACCCACAAGCCGTGAATCGGAAGAGGGTGAGGTGATCTTCTCACCTGCACTGATACGAGTAGTTACTAGCTTGCTTTGGTCATGGAGAAGTGTGATACAGCGACAGTGAGCAGGAGAGTGTTTCACACCATGGATGTGGAAGGTTTTTCCTTAGAACTAGATGTCACGACCAAGACAAGGATGTGGTAAGGTAGCGAGAGTCTAAGTCACCGGTAAGTGCACACCCACATCAAGCAACCGCTTGAGTGAGCGTGCACAACCACCCGGGGGTCGAGCCCGGCCTCTCGGAATTCCCCAACGGTGACTTCTTACCAATGTGCGATCAGAAACCGACACGGTGGCCCCCAAGGATCAGCACCCAGGATAACATGCAACTCCCCCAAGACATCCAGAGTCATGTAGTTGCTAGGAATCTTCCTAGGATGAGCATGTGAAGACACACAGCCACGGGCAAGGACAACCGACGCCATGGATGTGGGAACGCTTGCCTCCATTAGTTTGAGAAGAACCAAGACAAGACAGGTGAGGGGGAGCGAGCTAGACTTAGAGACCGGTGAGCGTGCGCTCGCCACGGGCATCACGCCCAAGCGAGCACACGCCGCCACCCGGGGGTCGAGCCCGACTGCTTGGCATAAAACCGAGCGGCGGCTACTCACCAATGCACGGGTAAAACCCGGCAAGGTGGCCCCCAAGGATCAACACCCGGTACATGCAGCTCCCCACAAGGCACTCAAGGCAAGCATGATACAGGGCACGGAAGTCAGAGTGTACAAGCCCTAGCATCTATCCCACATGTGATAAGAGTCACGTCATGGTCATGCAAGTGCCAGATGACACTCCTGGATGAAGCACGCCAAAGAGGTCAGCCACAGTAGAGTTGCTTGGCGTCTCCCCAGGTGAGGCCATGTCAAATTAATCTGTACATGTGTGAACATGGAGGTGGACACAAGAGGGCAGAGAGATGTGAGTGACCAACGAACTTTAACACTCCCCCATGACCCGCAGTCAATCACCCCCACACACATGCAAGCTCATGAGAACACAAGGCTGAGTAGATACACTCAGTCGGGGTCACGGGGACAGATGAGACCAACAGCATGAGCAGCACTTTTGAAGACATTGCGACGGAGGGCCTTCGTAAGGAAGTCTGTTCTTTGAGAACGTGTGTCCACCCACGCAACTTGGACAATACCAGTGGCAATGCATTCACCAACAAAATGATGCTCCACATTGATGTGCTTCGTGCGTGAGTGATGCATGCCACTGTTCTCGGCAATGGCCTTGGTGCTTTGATTGTTGCAACGCAGAGTGATGCAACGAATGGGGACACGCAAATGCTGGAGAAAACGACACAGCCAGACAGCCTCACATGTGCCTGCGCCGAGTGCCACATACTCAGCCTCGGTTGTGCTGCGAGCAACACACCCCTGTTTGCCACTTTTCCATGAGACTACTATTCCCCCAACCATGAAGATATAACCTGTGCGGCTGCGTGCATCATAGTCATGTGCCCAATCACTGTCAGTAAAGCCGTCAACCACAAGAGAGGGTTGCGCATGGAAGAAGAGACCAACACGTGGTGTGGAGAGAGCATAACGCACAACTCGCAGGGCAGCTTCCAAGTGCCGCTCGTGTGGACACTGAGAGAACTGGGACGGGAAGTTGACAGCAAATGCCACATCAGCACGGGTAGTGGTGGCAAGGTACATCAGTGACCCTATGACTCTGAGATAGTTAGTGACATAAACTTTCTCCCCCAGTGTGGAAAGGTCCAGCGACTTCAGCAGTGACTGCCCAGCGGGGGTCATGGGTGTAGAGGCAGAGGGAACTACAGTAAGGAGTGCGTTGAAGCGCTCCCCCAGACTACGAACATACGCAGCCTGGTGCACGTGCAGGGTGCGGCGTGCCCGGTCCCGCTCTAGCTCCATGCCCAGGAAGACCCGAGCTGGCCCCAAGTCTTTCATTTTGTAGGCTGCTTGGAGAAGGGACTTGGCTGCAGAGACTGCTGACATGTTGGGAGATGCAATGAGAAGATCATCAACGTACACGAGGATGGCAACCAGAGGCTGTGAAAGGGGACTGAGAAATAGGGTGGGGTCCACTAGACTCCTCCTGAAGCCACCCTTTTCCAAGGTTGTCGTGATCTCCTGGTTCCAGCAGCGAGGAGACTGCTTGAGCCCATAGAGGGCTTTGCGCAGTCGCCACACGCGGTTTGTACCATCTGAGAAACCAGGTGGCTGCACCATGTAGATCTCCTCATCCAACTGGCCGTGCAAAAATGCATTGTTGACGTCCATCTGCTCCAACTCCCAAGCGACTAGGTTGAGTAGCGCCCTGGCAGTGGTGTAGCAGCCTACCGACGCGAACGTCTCGTCAAAGTCAACCCCAAGAATCTGGGAGAACCCCTTTGCAGTGGTTCGTGCTTTGTACCTCTCCACAGTGTTGTCTGGATTGAGTTTGCGACGATACACCCACTTGGCCGCAACAGCTTTGCGGCCTGGGGGTAGATCTACCAATTCATACACATTGTGCTCTGACAATGCGTCGAGTTCGGCCTTCATGGCCTGCTCCCATAGAGAGGAGTCAGTGGATGCACGTGCCGCCTGCACCGTGAAAGGTTCAGGTGGGAGAGGAGAGAGACCAGTAGTGGCGAAGCACGAGGCAACGTACCCAGCGACTGACGACGAGAGGGCAGAGTGAAACTCCTGCTCAATCAGGGAGTAGCCAAGTGCAGTGCTGGGGTGCACAACAGAGGCCGCGACAGACAGGCCAGAGGTTACAAGACCGAGGGCACGGAGGCCAGGGTCACCAGACACAACAGGATGGGACTGAGAGGGGAGAGACCAGAGACGACCTCCCCGTGTGTAGGGTGACACGGGAGGAACAGGTTTTGTAGAGGCAGACGGGACTGGTGAGGTGACGTGTGCAGTGTTGGTGGGGGAAGCTGGTTGTACAGCAGCAGCTGGAGAGACGGACACAGAGGGAGAACTGGGGTGTGCCGGGATGTGTGTAGTGTCAGCAGCAGAGACGGGGAGTGAAGCAGTAGTAGGCGACGTGGGTAGCACAGAGGCAGCCGGAGAGAGAGGGTGTGAGGTGGTGGTAGGCGATGTGGCCAACACAGAGGTAGCAGGAGAATCAGGAGGCGCAACAGCAGGGGACTGAGAGGGGGTCGGGGGACGCGCGGAGGGAAGAGAAGAGACCCCAGAAGGAGAGGGAAGACCACCCCCAGCCCGACCAAGCGGAGGTAGTGTTGGCTCTAGTGGGTGTGGAGGCACCCTCAAGGATGCCTAGCTCTTGCTGATGCACGCTACCAAGGTTTGGGGGAGCCAAGGGACACCAATGGTGAAGAGTGTGGAGCACAAGGATCACGGATGTGAGTGGGCAGAACACGTCGCATTCAGTAGAACTGAATTGAAAGACGTTTTTGTTAGTTACCATAGTGAGATTACATCAGATTCTTATAGCCTGTGATCTTAGCTTTCCAACGCATCCAAGCACGCCCCAATCGGAGCAGTAGAGCCCCTGCTACGGCCGTCGAAGTAACCCTTGGTGGAGCCGAGCCGCCCACCATGCCCTCGAACGGGAGTGAAGGGAGGCGCTTCGACGGTGGCCTGTCGAAGCGCCCTTCCTGTCATCCCAACGTGGGGAGGGGCTCGCCTTGGTCCAGGGGACCATCCAAATTCATTCCTTCATGGCCCATGTGCCTTTGGAGCCCACTGGAGACGAACTAGGATCACTGGCGGTGGATTATCCCGCCACCTATGTCGGGTACCAGATTCCACACGCCCAACACCCGATTTTCGGGCTAGGCTAACTTTTTGAATACTCACTCAAATGGAGTGATTCAGAGCTCGATCCTGCATGGAAAAATCCAAGGAATCCAAATCTAAAGTCAGATCGTGTTTTCGACCACTCCTCAGTGGTCGAACCAGGGAGTACACTCAACGGCACTCATGACAAGGGGCACACCATGTCATCAATCTCCCCCTTGCACCGCAGCCTTGATGCCCTGTCCTTGGAACCTGTAGCATTTTAAACTTCACAGCGCAGACCGAGCTCCATGCAGCTCGCGTCATGCCTGTCCTTGGGTTGTGCCTTGGTCATGGCATCGGCAAGCATGCGCTTAGTGCCACAGTGCACAATAGCTGCATCTCCCTTCGCCACCAAGTCCCGCGCGTAGTGATGACGATCTCGATGTGCTTGGTCCTCCTGTGCAGCACCGGGTTCTGGGTCAGACTGATGGCACTCATGTTGTCCACATTGAGTACCGTCGGCTTCCTTTGCTACACGCCGATCTCCTTTAGCAGCCGCCTCAGCCACACCGCCTCCTTTGCAGCTTCCGCGAGCGCGATGTACTCTGCTTCGGTGCTGGACAGCGCCACGTAGTCCTGCTTCCTGCTTGCCCATGAAACTGCCGCACCACCAAGCACAAACACGTACCCCGACGTTGATTTTCTGTCATCCACATCACCAGCCCAGTCAGCATCCGAGTAGCCGACCAACTCGAGGGAGTCGTCACGCGCTTCCCCTTCAAACACGAGCCGCGACTGTTTTGTCGCCTTGAGATAGCGGAGGATCCGCTTCACCGCTTGCCAATGCAGCGGCCCGGGGTCAGCAACGTAGCGGCTCACTTGGCCCTCCGCGAAGGCCAGGTCGGGCCGCGTCGCCACCATGGCGTACATGATGCTCCCCACTGCGGACTGGTATGGCACACCTGCCATCTCCTCCTTCTCGTCGTGCGTGCTCGGGCCCATGCTCGAGCTTAGCTCACACGTGGTCGTCATGGGTGTGCCGATGGGGTTGCACTCCTCCATGTTGTAGCGGCGGAGCACCTCTTGCACGTACTTTGCCTGTCTCATCTCCAGCGTGCGTGCCTTGCGGTCCCTCTTGATGGTGACGCCGAGGTAGTACTCGAGCTCACCCATGTCGGTCATTTTGAACCAACCGCCCAGCTGCCGTTTCAGGTTCACCAACTCCTCCATGTCCGACGACACAAGGATGAGATCATCGACGTAGAGTGCCACGATCTGGTGCAACCCCGGCTGCTTCCGCACGTACACGCTGTGATCCGCCTCGCAGCGCTTGAAGCCAAGCTCAGCCATGAAGCCGTCCATTTTCAGGTACCACATGAGTGGCGCTTGCTTCAGTCCGTAGAGCGCCTTGCGAAGCCGGCACACCTTCCCTGGCGGTGCGTCCACCCCCTCCGGCACCTCCATGAGGACCTCCTTGTCCAGGTCGCCGTTGAGAAACGCGGTTTTCACGTCCATTTGGTGGACTTTGTAGTCGCGCACCGCCGCCACTGAGAGGATGGAACGGATGGAGGCGAACTTCGTCACCGGTGCGAAGGTTTCTTCGTAGTGTTCACCCTTTCGTTGGGCGTACCCCTTCGCGACCAGCCGCGCCTTGTACCGCTCCACCTTCCCCTCCTTGGTGAGCTTCTTCTTGAAGATCCACTTGGAGCCGATGATTTTTGCGCCCTCCGGCCTGTCAATCAGCTGCCAAGTACCGTTCTCTTCGTGGGAGGCGAGCTCAGATTTTATGGCTCCCTCCCACTCAGCCCCATCCTTCTGCTGCAACGCCTCCTTGACGGTCTCGGGCTCCTCTTGCGCAAAGAACGCTCGAGCAAACCCAGTCCAGGTGCCCTGCGTGGCATCGTACCGTTTTGCCGTCCTTCTTGTGCGTCCGCTTCTCCGGGGCTGCTGCTGTTGAGGCTGCTGATGTTACTGCCGCTGCTGCTGCTGCCGCTGCTGCTGCTGCTACTGCCCTCTCGCGGCGCCACTCGCACCGTTGACCTGCTCCCCCTCTTCCGGGGACCGTGGAGATGCGGGCTCACTCCCCGCCTCCTCGTTCAGCTCCACTGCTGCCGGCGCTTCGGACTCATTGTCCGACTCGGCTGAATGCAAATCAGCCTCTCCAACATCGCCCGGATGGTTCTCGCCGGTTGGAGCCGATGGGACGTCACCCTCTTTTGTGTCCTCCGGCGTCTCCCCTTCGAGGAGTGGCAGCCACTCCCCCCGCTTGGAGAGACCCGCGTCCTTGTCCGTCAAACGGCTATCCTCGTCGAACGTGACGTCGTGACTCTTCACGATCTGCTGCCTCCGCGGGTCGAAGAGTCGGTACGCCTTGCTCCCGCTCTCGTACCTGACGAAGATACACCAGCGAGTCCGCGGGTCCATTTTGCCCCGCCCCTCCCGTGCCTGCACAACAGCATGTGCAACACAACCAAACGTGTGGAGGTGTGCCACAGTTGGCTTCCTCCTGCTCCACACTTCTTGTGGCGTCTTCCACACGTTGGACTCCGCGTCTTTTAGCGGCTTTGTCGGTGTCAGGTTCATGATGTACGCCGCTGTCGGTGCCGCCTCGCCCCAGTACCGCTGCGCGAGGCCGGCATCGCTCAACATGGACCGGACCATGTTGAGGATGGTGCGGTTCGCCCTTTCAGCGACGCCGTTCTGCTGCGGAGAATGTGGCGTAGTTTTCTGCCACGCAATCCCCTTGCTCTTCATCCATGCCGAGCAGCCCTCGTACTCGTCGCCGTTGTCGCTCCGGAATGCCTTCACCTTCAAGCCTGTTTGCCGCTCCACTGCCGCCACAAACTCCTGCATACAAGTCAGGACATCACTCTTCCTCTTGATGATGTAGAGGTAGAGCTTGCAGCTGTGGTCGTCAATGAAGGTGACGAAGTAGCGAGCGCCCCCGATGGAGCTTTTGAATGGTCCACACACGTCAGTGTGGACCACCTCCAGCTTCGCCGATGCACGCGCCCCTTTGCCATCAAACGGCTGCCGTGTCGCCTTGCCAACCACGCATGGCTCGCACACAGCATTCCTGGCTGCATCGAGGCCCTTGACCTCAAGGCCCCGCACCACTTCCTTCTTCGCCATGTCCCTCACAGTTGATGGAGCGATGTGACATAGGCAAGGGTGCCATAGGTCCAGATTTCCTTCATCCTTTGTCACGAGGTTGACGGCGTCAGTCCTTACCGCATCGGCAAGGACCTTGGTGCGAAGAAGGTACAGGTCCTCCTCCCTCTTGCCACGCGCAAT
>SZWC01009302.1:0-43647 GCA_023375785.1 Penium margaritaceum | reverse complement strand
CGCCAGCCGTGACGTCGCCGAGGAAAGGCTCTAAGGCCAGGCGGGAAACTGGAGGGGCGACTGGGACAAGGGCACGGACGACGCGACCAGCGTCATACAACTGGTCGGCCTGGGTGGAGTCGTAAGGGAGGGTGTAGTATGCCCACAGGCCCTCACCCTGCGCCCAGATCCGGAAGCTGAGCTCCCAGCTCCGGAACTGCTCGCCGGCCTGAAGCGGCGGCGGCGGCGTCTCAAAGTCCTTCTGCCTGCGGCCGGCACCCGGAGTGGGGCCAAGGACGGAAGTGACTGTCTGCCGCTGGCGCTGAGTCTGCTGCTGTGCCAGGTAGTACGTGGCAATAGACACAGGTGGGCTGGCGTGCCCTGGAGGGATGAAGGACGGCAGCGCGCTGGTGGCGGTGTGGGAGGCGACTGGCTGCAGCGCCGCAAGCTGCTGTGTCAAGGTGGCGAGATGTTGCTGAAGAGCAGCAAGTGGGTCAGGGGTGCCGCCAACGTTACCAGTGGGCCGCTGCTGCTGCTGCAACTGCTGCTACTGTAGGGGCGGCGGCTGCTGCTGCAGAGGCGGTGGCTGCTGCTGTATGGGCGGCGGCTGCTGCTGCTGCAACGGTGGCGGCTGCTGCTGTAGAGGTGGCGGCTGCTGCTGCTGCAGCGGCGGTGGCTGCTACTGTATGGGCGGCGGCTGCTGCTGCAGCGGCGGTGGCGGCTGCTGCTGTAGAGGCGGCGGCTGCTACTACTGCAGCGGCAGTGGCTGCTGCTGTATGGGCGGCAGCTGCTGTTGTAGTGGCGCCGGCTGCTGCTGTAGAGGCGGTGGCTGCTGCTGCTGCAATGGCAGCGGCGGTTGGTCCTGCTGCGGCGGCGGCGGCAGCTGCTGGTCGTGCGGCGGCGGCGGGTGCTGCTGATGCAGCTGCGGCGGGTGCTGCTGCTTCTGCTGGTGCTGCAGCAATCGCTGCAAGAAAGGAGGGGTAGTGGTCCCCCCATCAGAGAAGGACCCCCCCTCGCCAGGACTATCAGCCATGCCTTGGTGTCTGTGTTTTTTTTTCTTTGTGTTGTTGGCTTTGTGTTGATGCTGCAGTAGGGAGTTGGGGGAGTGGGGAGTCTACCCACTCCTCTAGCCTTCCCCTTTTCCCCTTACACCCTCCCCCCCTTTTTTTTTTGTTGTTGATGATGACAGCAGTGACGTCAGCAGTGACGTCAGCGGTGACGTCAGCAGAGGGGTGCTGACGTCAGCAGCGGCGAATGTTGGGGCCGCCGCTGCTGCTGTTGGTGCAGATGTTGCTGCAGCTGCTGCTGCTATTGCTGCTGCTGCTGCTGGTGCTGCTGCTGCTACTGCTGCTGCTGCTGCTGTTACTGCTGCTGCTGCTGCTGCTATTGTTGCTGCTGTTGCTGCTGCTGCAGTTGTTTGCTGCTGCTGCTGCTGCTGTTGCTGCTGCTGTTGTTGCTGCTGTGGGTGCTGCAGCTGCTGCTGCTCGTGCTGCGAGCTGCAGCAGTTTCTCTGGCTGCTGCTGCTGCAGCAGCTCACTGCTGCAGCAGCTTGCTGCTGTAGCTGAGTGCTGCTGCAACTACTGCGTGCTGCAGCAGCTGCTCGTTGCAGCTGCGGGCTGCTGCAGCGAGCTGCGGGGGTGGGGGAATTTTTTTGTTGCCTTTTTTTTTTCTTTGTCACAGCGGGCAGCAGCCCGCTGTCTGCTGCGAGCAGCGGGCTGCTGCTCGCCCAGCAGCAGCGAGCTGCTGCTCGCTGGCAGCAGCGGGCTGCTGCTCACTGCTCGCTCGCTGCGAGCAGCGGGCAGCAGCAGCTACGACTGGCAGCTACTGCTCGCTGCTGCTGCAGCTGGCGGCTGCTGTGGCTCGCTGCAACAGCTGTTGCAGCCCGCTGCTGCTGCTGCACGCTGCTGCAGCTGCTGCGTGCTACGGCTGCTGCCTGCTGCTGCTGCGGGCTGCTGCAGCCGGCTGCTGTTGCGGGCTGCTGCTGCTGCTGCACGCTGCTGCTGCTGCTGCGAGCTGCTGTTGCTGCGGGCTGCTGCTGCTGCAACTGTGAGCTGCTGCTGCTGCGGGCTGCTACGAGCTGCTGCTTCTGCCTGCTGCTGCTGGTGGTGCCAGTCAATGCACCTGGGTGACGTTGCCGCGTGCGTCGTCGCCCATAGACGTCAGACGCCGCTCGCCGCTCACCTCCTCGCGTCACGCGTGGGGGTCAGTGCTGCCGAAAAAATTTCGGCAGCATTTCCCCTGGCCCAGTGGCCGTGGGAAAAAATCTGACGCCGCCACCAGGAGGGTCAATGCTGCCGGAAAAAATCGAGCAGCATTTCCCCTGCACTGGCGCGTATGGGGGTCCGCCGGCGTTGTCTGGCACCTGTTCGCCAGTTTCTGCTGCTGCTGCTACGCTCTGGCTCTGATACCAAGAAAGAAACTATGCAGCAGGTTGGGGCAGCAGCGTTGTTGATGCAGCGTGCGGGCTTCCACGCTCGTTGCTTAAGTCAGCTGCCCCCTCAGTCTGCTGCTCTAGAGTCTAAGTCTGGAAGCTCTGGGTTTTGTTACTCAGAAACGCGCGCGCCAGAGTTAGCGCCAGAAAGCAGCTGAAAACNCCCCCCCCCAGCTCTGTAGAGCTTGTTACTCAGTTCATCAGCCAATCAGAAAATAGCTCAGTTCAGGCTGGCAGGTTTTCTCGGTGAGGCCTGCCAGGCAGCCGACAGCCCAAAACCCGGGCGTCGTCAGTTTTGCCTTAAAACTGGACCATACCATAATACCGACGCTGCGAACGCAGCCGTGCGGTCAGAATCTGCTAGAAAAATAGTAGCGAGGAGTTATGGCAGCCTAAACCCAGATAGTGCCCACGATGGTTTATGCTGCCAAACAGGGCCATGCAACATGCAACTGG
Organism: Penium margaritaceum; assembly: GCA_023375785.1. Classification (NCBI taxonomy): domain Eukaryota; kingdom Viridiplantae; phylum Streptophyta; class Zygnematophyceae; order Desmidiales; family Peniaceae; genus Penium; species Penium margaritaceum. The sequence goes on along the minus strand of SZWC01009302.1, from coordinate 40,781 downwards.
GACCCTAGGCAGTGCATGACGATGCAGACGCGATGGGACGCACTGGACGCATGCAAGCAGCAACTGCGGTGTCAATGACCGCTGGTAGCATGACCGCCGAGGAGGCCTGCCGATGGAGCTGAGCGCGTCGACGGAGAGAGGAGGCTCCAGCGAACTGCGAGAAGACCTCAGCGTGCGTCGGCTCCACCGGACGACACTCCATCAGCGTCGAGTCTCGCCGTCATTCATCTGCACGCCGATGTACACAAGCCGGGAGGACACAACAGAGCACAATGAGAGATGCGAAAAAACCAACAGCCAACGAACATAACACAACTTCAATAGCATCCTTGGGTGTGTAAGGGCCAGAGTGCCCATGAGCAAGAGTTCATCAAGGAGGTTAGACATCAGGTGGGTGTGAGCCACTGCATGGGAAACTACCGCTGCTGGTGGAGTGTGAGAGATCCTTCACGTGTGTCTCCATCTTGTGAGAGGAGCTCCCGTGAGTTGCTCCCTTGCACTTGGTCTCCTGTACACAGTGTGGTAGAAAGGAGCGCGTGAAGCAAGGCAAGGGACATAACAGGTGTGATGGGTTACAACTTAACCATGAACAGTTAAGAGTGTGGAAGACCAGGACAGCGTCCAAACGCCAACTGGCTTTTTGTGAAGGATCTGAATGAGCATGGACATGACCACGTGGTTACAGTCAGCTACACACACATAGGGGAGCAACACACATCACAACAACAAGGACTTCTCGACGGTTAATATCAGCTTCGTTATCATCAGATTGAGCTGGCACATCCTAATGTGCCCGCAAGAGTGTTATCAATGACCGGTCGTCGGAGCCATTCTGGCTCATTTTCTTGATGGCATTTTGTGTGTACATTCTTAGTAGGCTAATGACATGTTGGATCCAGGTGATTTACTTGGCTGCATTGCTTTGATGCGTCATTTGGACAACCAAGCGACCCATACAGCTACCATGAACTAGATACATGTCGTGGAGACTTGTTGATCTTCCCACCTGGCACGCGTGTCCACGCAGTTGCGCTTGAGCGCACGCCAAGGTGAAGAGGAGGGGGAATATGCCCAACCACCTCCTCATTCCCGATACAGACCTTCAACTATGACTACATTGTCTCTCATCCGTTTGCAATGTCCTTTATCACGTGGTTCACACACGTACATATGTACACAAACGCTACCAATGAGGATTGTCCCACTCAATACTTGCGTGTAGAGGTAATATAACATGGATTGGAACTTAGAGAGTCTATCCATTATTCCATGACCTTCCACATTGTACACTGTACATTTTTTTAAAGCTCCCACCTCGGTTCTTAGATTTACCAGGTTCTTTCAGTCCAAAAATTCTATCCTAAGAAGTTTCTCGCCCATGATGTAGCCAGAAAGATGTGCTTGCCCTGCGAGATTAGTCCGTGTGCATTTTTCTCCGAGCAAAGAGACCACTAGACGTTTACCAGGCATGCAAAGAAATGCAAGTGCTTTCTCTCTCAAGTGGGAACATGGAGTTGTGGAAAAGACTCTCTTGCCATGTACTTTTGGTCATTCAAGTTAAAACGCCAAGTAGCTACATGTTTCAATAGCACGTCGTAAGAAATGGAACCATGACAGCATAGAGCTAGAAAACAGGATTAGTGGCCTCCGTACATTCTTCAGAGGCAAGGCCTAGACATCATCAGCATCGTCGTCGGAGAGGCTGCGTTGAAGCTTTTTTCGCAGCCCAACATGCGTAGGTCTGGGCTGCCCATCAGCCAGCCCTGCAACCTTGTGACTTGGGCCAGCGCCCTGAGCCCTCTTCGGACCGAAGTCTCCCGCGTGCCCCATGGCGGACGGCCGTGGAGATTGCACGCAGACACCCGACCTGTACCCGGTCTGTTTTGGCTCGGGGGCAACGGCCACAGTTCTGCGGCTGGCAACCCGGCCGCGTGATGTTGGCCGAGCATTTCCAGTGGAGACCGAGACTGCCTTCGCCCTCGTCTTGCCGCGACGAATGCTGTCGTCCGCATCCTCGTCGCTCGACAGGCTGCGCTCCAACTTGGTCTGCCGCGCGGGCTGCCCGTGCTTTTGCTCGGGCTGATCCGGTTGAGGAACTCGGAGACTTTTCTGCGATTTGCGGCCTTGCACAATCCTATCACTGCCGTCGTCTTCGTCATCTGACAGACGGCGCTCCAGCCGAGACTGCTGCTGCTGCCGGTGGCGCGCCGCTGTCTGACCACCCCGCGAGCTGCCACGAGCACCGGCCACAGCAGCAGAAGCAGTGTTTGGGATGGCTGCCAGTAGACGCGGATCAGCCACCACGTCCACTTCGTCCTCGTCGTCCTCCAGGCTGCGGCGCAACTTGCCGGGAGAGGGTCGTGGAGCAGGGGAGGAGAGGGGACTCCTGCCACGGGAACTGCTCGAAGAGGCAACAGCAGCGTGGCCAAAACCCAGTGGTGATGCAGTCCTCGGGCTTTGCATCTTCGAAGACTTTCCTGCGGCTGTGGCTCCTCCCGCTGCCCCAGCTGCCGCTGCTGCTGCTGCTGCTGCTGCTGCTGCTGCTGGTGCTACTACTGCTGGTGCTGCTGATGCTGTTGCAGCTGATGCTGCAAGCTCCTCCTGCCCGAACGCCAGGCCACGCGGTGCTGCACCAAACCGAACATCCCGCGCATGTCTCACACCCAGCCCTGCCGTCGGAAGCGCCGCCGCAAACGAGCCACGGGGATAAAACGCTTCGTCTCCTTCGATCACCGTCGTGGCCGCCTCGTTCAAACCGTCGGCCACAACCTTGACCAGATCGGCGCCATGGCCCATGCCAGCATGCCCGTGCCCCCCACCGCTGCGCTCCCCGGTCCCCCAATCCGCCTCAGAGCCCTGCCGGCCTGCACGCAGCAAGGCAGAGAGGCAGCCAGAAGAGGCGTTGTGTGCGAGAGCTCCTGCGTGCCCTCTGCTCGGACTCTGCCGCCCGTCCCTTGGGCCGAGGTTGCTCAGGTCGGCACTGCAAACCCTCCTAGACTGCATCGAGCCCTCCTCGTTGCCATGACCTGGCACGCCGACCCGCGCGCGTGCGGGGAGAAGCTCCTTGTCCCCCACGCTCTGATGTCTCGTCGCCCGACGTCGCTGCCGGTCAACACTGGCCGTCCAATCTGGCACCGCCGCTGCTGCTGCTGATGCTGCTGCTGGTGCCGCTGCTGGTGCTGCTGCCCGGGCTTTCCTGGGCCCAGGACCGAGTGGCGATGAGGGCACCGGGCTGCGCAGGGAGGAAGAGGCGTTGCTGCTGATGCTCGACTTGCGGCGGTGGTGTGATGGCGTGCTTAGCGCGTTCGCTGTGTTGGGCCCCCAAGCAGGAGGGAGAGGAGAAGAGTCGTCCGACGACGGCGGGATCTCGATGAAGTACACCCCTGGTGAAGCGTCGCCGCTGCCGTGGCGGCCGTAGTTGCTGCTGCTGCTGCTGCTGCTGCTACTGCTGCTGCTGCTCCTTCTGTGAGTGTTGCGTGGAGACGCGTGGTACGCCTGCGCCGCCGGCCACTGCTGGTGACGGCTGCTGTTGCCTCCGACAGGCGTGAGGTTGTGATGGTGCTCAACCATGTCGTCGTGGTCGGAGCGCCTTCGGGAGAGCTCTAGCTTTGCGGTGGAATGCGGACGCCCCACGGACACAGACGCTCCCGTCCATGCGCCGGGGACATCGTCCGCAGCAGCCGTAGGTGTAGGTGCAAATGCGGCGTCAAAAGTTTCCGCGCCGTTTAGGTCCGAGTCCGAGTCCAACCCCGCGCACCCGGGCACAGAAGAGAGCTCGAGCGCGCTCGGACGCTGCTGCGGGCGCCTTGCGGGGCCCTTCCCTGGCGGCACGGCAATGCCGGCGCCGGCGGCCGCGCTGCGTGGCGTCGCAGGGCCCGCAGGTGCCCTCGCCGCGTGCGATTCCGAAGAGTGGGACGAGGAAGAGGCGAAGGAAGGGGAGACGCTGCTGCCGCCAAACGGCGAGAGAGGGAGGGAAGCAGGGGCAGGAGGGGCAGCGCGGGGAGCGGCGGGGAGTGTGGCGGGGGCAGGCGCGGGGCCCCTGGCGCTGCCACTGCCGACGCGAGACTGTGAGACCGGTCTGGGAGTCTCGGGGAGGCGAGACGACCTGAGTTGTGAGGAGGGGCGAGCGGGGGAGGGGCGCGATTCGGCGCGGGGTGTGGGGACAAGCTTCGAGAGGTTGCGAGACGGCATGCGACGAGGGGACGGCGAGGCAGAGGAGGAGGAGCAGGCGCTGCTGACGCCGCTGCCGCGGATGCTGGCGCTGACTCTGGAGCCCAAGTCGCCTAGGCGCAAACGGTTGGTCAGCTCTGCGGCCTTAGCCCGCCTGCGCTCCCACAGGTTGCGGCTCTCGTCGTCCTCCTCCTCCCCCTCTCTGCTGGGCGGTTGTTGCTGCTGTCTGACTTGCCGCTGCTGCAGCTGCTGCTGCAACTTGTGCTGTTGCTGCTGATGCTGCAGCTGCCGCAACTGCTGAGGATGATGCTGCTGCCGCAACTGCTGCTGGCCGTCATCGCCGGCAGGGTCGCAGTCGTGGAGGGAAGGTGGGTTGCGAATATCTGTGAGCCAGCCGCCGTGGATCTGCGTGGGGATGCGCTCGTGGCGGATCTCGGCTTGGCCGGGAGGGCGGTAAGTTGCCGCTGCAGCCATGGCTGGAGCAGTTGAGCAAGAAAGAGAAATCAAGTAGCGTGTGCTGAGTCCAGAAAAGTTGCGTGCAAGGCAAGAGACGTGACAGGGGTGATCCAGCTGGACAAGAAGGCTAAGGTATTTATGGATCGGTGTTCTACTGAACCGCATGGCACTTCGAGTTCCGGCAGACACACACTTTGGGTTGGCACCCGAGGGAACTGTACCAAGGGTACAAGGACGCCGAAGGGCGCTTTCGCTTGAGCCAGGGGCGCTACGGCTTTAATGCGGCGGTCCCCGTGGTCCACGGAAAACTATTTCCTCGGATGCGGTTACAGGACGATAGGGGGTGTCCATGAGGAAGCAGTTAACGCCGGGGAATCCGTCTCCAAACGCTCGAGGTACGAGAGTCGTTACCCACCGATACCATATACAGTTCCCTATTCCAAAACATGTCCGGAGGATACCCAGTCGTTAACAGCCACAATTTCGAGTGTGTTGTGCCGAGAGCAACGTAGATGGTGAGTACGAAGAAGTTGCGCAGAAGGATTAAAGTTGACAACTTGACACTCCATTGACTCTTAATTAGCTGTAACAGTTTTTCTATGACATGTCTCAGGACTCTCAAGCGTAAACTTGCAAGTGATGAAATGAGAATGATGCATACTTGGGGTCGTTTAGGCTAAAGTTGTGCATCGCGTGCAAAGCTGAGTCAAAAAAGACTAATTCAAGAAAATATGCAAAACATCTAGGGCAATTTTTAAATAATGAGGCTCCTCTTAAAAAAATTCTAGCATTGTCAAGAAGTAAACCAAACACTATCAAAAGATTGATGCAATTTATGACAACTTTTCCTACACTTATGGAAAGTGGTTCAACATGTCAGAATCTTCTAGAATATTGAAGAATTTGTTCAAATTTCCTACATAAAACTTACATAAAGATCAAGAGGTCCTCACGTCATGGGCCATGAATACAAAGACATGAGTACCCGTGGGTTGTTTGAGGAATACCCATGCAGTGTAATGCTTCGTGTACATCACATAAGCAACACTTTCCCTTCACTCGTGTACAACTTCCCATTACACTACAATAATTAAGTCAATTTCAGCTAAAATACGTGTTCATCTATCAATCAATATCTCTGAGTTTGTTCAAAAGGCATCCTAGTCGTGCTAGCTCAAAATATTTATGTACGGCATCATAGCCTTGCCATCTGACAAGATTGCAAGACTATTCTTCCCTTGTATCTTTATTGTTACTTTTCCTCATCATTATTCTCCAAGGATGCCTTCAGCCTCATACGTCATGCCCTCGATGGTAGAGGCATGTTTCTTCCAAGGAAGTACTTCCTTACGTCAATGTATAGTTTATGTCAACACATATGGAACACCAAGTGGGTAGCCATTTTCTTCATTAAGCAAATATTAACAACAAGTTATTGAATATCCTTAATGAAATACACATATAACCACTTAGTGTTTGAAATATGGATCGTTTGAATGTCACAATTTTCTCACAAGACATTGCATGCCAGTTGCACAGTCTAGTGGATCAACACAAGCTCACCAAGCCAGATCCGCAACACACTACGATATGATTGTGAATAGAAGAATCCTTGATTTAAGAAACTTTAACTCTCGGGCACATGAGAAGCTAGACTATCTCGGTAAAATGTTGGAGAATAATGAACAAAAAGACTAAACTAAATGGTCCTATCGATGTTCACGCTCGCTCGCTCTACCAAGGCGTGCACAATGACAGTCCCCCCAATGTTTAGGAAAGTGTTCCTCTCACTCCTTTGAGCCTCAAGTTTTGTTACGTCTTGCTCCATCATGAGCCTGACCGATACCCCCCACTTTCAGTGATTTTACTAAATTTATTTGTTTTTCTCCATCCATCGATCTGCCAATATCATAATGTTATCAGCCGTGGATGTTGCTTGATGATCTATCAAGTATTTGCCTATCGAAACCTGTTTGCCATATTTTCCGGATTTCGATATCTTCTCATCTGTCAGCGCCCGTCGATACTCCACGTCAGCATATGCCTATCAAGCTAACTACCGCTTTCCTCTCCGTCTGTGCAATGCCTTCCAGAATATATGATGTTACTCATAAATAAACCATCACAAACAGGTACAAATCATGGGTTGACGGAGGCATGGGACTACCCTCTCTGTCAGACCTTGTGAAGAGCAGGAGTAGTGGTAAAAGAAGGTAGGCTATAGAGGGTCAGGGGAGAGATTTTCACCTTGCCCCTGGCCCTTTACATTATGCCTCATTCCAGCATACCCCATTTTTTCCATTTCAAACAGCCCATCTTTATGCTCCAATACCCCCAACGAAACAACAAGAAAAACAAAAGAAGTGAAAAAACACCTCTACAAACTAATCCATACCCCCCATATTTGTGGACTACATTCATTTAGAAGAGAAATTGTTGTGGCCCTTGATCCTCACACACGATTCAATCCTCGCATTGGGGTATGTGGATATCTCTCTTCTCTCCATTTCTTTTTCTTGCTCATGTCCTCGTCAACGCGTTGGTGAGTCAATGAGTCAAGGAGGGTCTCCAAAGCACTTCGTTCAAGCGCATAATTGTTGGTAGTTCATCAGAACTGTCTCCTCAATCTACTCCATTTGTAGACCCAAACCGATGAAGATCGTGTCATGTTGGTGATGTTCAACATTTTAGTGAAAACGTTAGTGACTTGTTGCTTTGTACCGACGTACTCCAGCTATTCTTCACCTTCACCCACCGCTTCTTGAACATAATGGTATTGTCGCTTGACGTGTTTGGTCTTGTCATGAAGTATAGGATCCTTAGCGAGAGCAATTGTCCCTTGATTATCATAGTAAATCATGGTACGTTCCATATGACTGAAACCAAACTCTCCGATCAGCATGTGAAGCCAAACATCCTCTCTGGTGGCCTCACTTCCTGCTATATACTCTGTATCTTTAGATGATAGTGCCACCACTGCTTGCTTTTTTTAGCGTCGTGAACAAGTTTGCCACATAGGAGGAACACATAACCCAAAGTCGACTTGGTTGTGCTCTTTTTCCCTAACAAGTGGGCATCACAGATGTCAGTAAAATGAACACTGCTTTGCAAGATCTACCTAATCTTGTGGTTTACATTACATTTCAAATAGTTGATATTGCGTTTGGCAACTACCACATGGTCTCTGGCGGGATTCTTGCAGCCTTGGCTTAGGAGGCCCACCGAATAGAAGAGGTCAAGTCTGGTTCCAATTCTTGCATACATAAGCGATCTGACCAAGCTAGTGTAAAGCTTTGCGTCACTAGGATCTACAAGCAGGTCTCCAGTGATTGGCTTGGTCAAGCCATGGTCCATGAGTAGTGGAGTGTTGGTAAGGTGCACTTGGTATAAACCAAACTTCTCTGCCATGCGATGAATGTCGTTGCTTTGAGAGAGAGTGATCGCAGAGGGGTTCTGGCTATGTCGGATCTAAATGTTAAGATAATAGTGCAACAGGCCCATGTCGCACATTTTGAAGGTGATAGACAGGGCCTGCCTGAAAGAGTTCATAGTGGGCAAGGAGCGACCAAAGAATGAGGTCCTCTATGTAGAGGATGACTTAGAGGTTGTCGATGCCATGCTTATAGTACATAGAATGGTCAAAATGAAGTCGCTTTAGGCCTTGACTAAGGAAGAAGTCGTGAATATGCTTGTTCTAATGGTGAAGGGGCTTGCTTCAAACCGTACAAGGCTTTGAACAGCGGACAGACCTTGTTCCCCCACCCCATGACATCACAAAGCACTCAGGTTAAGTCATATAGACATCTTCTTCCATGTCACCATTCAAAAAGGCACATTTGACATCCATTTGGTGCAAAAACCAACGTTTGTGTGCAACAAGAGCCAAGACCACACGCATGGAGGAATACTTGGCAACCCGGGTAAACGTATCACTATAGTTTACGTCGTGGACCTGGCTATAGCCACATAAAACAAGGCGGGCTTTGTACCTGTCAGGTGCACCATGGTCATCAAACTTAGTCTTAAAAACCAACTTGCATGTGACCACGCGAACACGAAGGGGCAGATCCACAAGCTCCCAAGTCTACTACTTTTGGAGTTACTCAAATTTGGCGACAAAAGTGGCATGCCAAGTAGTAGCTGTATGTCAAGCCATGGCATCTTTGTAGTTGATGGGATCAAGTACCAGAGTGACAAAAGCCATATCAGGACATGAGGAGGAAGGAGCTATTGCTACTACTATAAAGGAAGGCGGAGATGTAAAGGGGTCTACATCAAAGACAAAGTCAAGAGGAGAAAACGAAGGTGGAGATTTTCAAGAGGAGTCGCGATCACCGAAGAAAACCGCTAGAGCCTTGAATTGTGCTGCCACACAGGAAGAACAACGTGACGGAGCGGATGGGTCCCGATTTCTGGGATAGGTAGGTCCATACTGACAAGGGACTGGTGGACGCTGTGGTGGTGGTGGCAAAGGAGGGACATGGTGTGGTCGTGTTCATGTTGAGTACAAATGATAGACAAGATGACACCAGCATGGTCATCAGGCCCACTCTCTAGAATGTGTTGCGTAGGTAGAGATGGATTAGATTATATGGGAATGTTACAGAGATCGTGCAGCCCTGTGGGAGAGGTAGTTCTTGTGGATTCTCATCAAATTTGGAAGTGCGGTCACGAACTATTGCACAAGTTGTTGGATCCGACAGACGATTTGCTTGACTGTTCTCTTCATAACCCACGAGAACACCCTTCTTGGTGTGAGAGCCAAGCTTTTCACATGCATGGGGGGTGACCCATGCATAGGTCGTACACCCAAAGACCTTGAGATGACCAATGTTTGGCCAGCTTCCATGCCATGCCTCACAGGTTTGGTCTTATTCTTGAGTCGTTTGCAAGGAATGCGGTTGAGTAGGTATGCAACGGTATTAACAACTTCAGCCAAAAAAACCGAGGATAGTCCAGTTGTATGGATCATTGATCTAGCCTTCTCAAGAAGGGTCTTGTTCATACGCTCCCCATGTCCATTTTGCTATAGAGAATGTGGGTTTTTTTGGTAATGCTTGATGCCATGGTTTGAGTAGAAATTAGTGAGATTCTGGTTAACAAATTCTCCTTTGTTGTTTGACCGGACCTCCTTCACACACTTTTTTGTCTCATTTTCCACGGTCTTGATCTGGATGATGATTATGTCAGTTGCGTGAGACTTGTGGCGAAGAAAGATAACCCAGACATGGTGCGTGAAATTGCTTAGGATCAGCAAAAACTAGTTCTAGCCTGAGATAAAGGCATCGTGGATGCAACAAAGATCCATGTGAACGACATGAAGCTTTTCTTCTGCTTGAACATCAGGGTGGGATGGAAACGACTCTTCGTTTAGCCATCTTGCAAGGCAGCCTTCACAATTGGTAGATGTAAATTTGATAAGATTGTGTGGTAGAGACTCCATAATAATTGTCTTGGATATGGCAGCCAAGATGTTCAAGCTGACATGGCAAAGACGCTGGCGCCATAGCATGGTGAGAGCATCAGATCTAAAATATGGAGATGTCTTTGGTCCACATGCTGTCAAAGCGACCTCCATGATGCCTTCATTAGTATCCATATCCTCGGTTGCAAGTATAGTGAGATTACCTTCACGTTTTGCTTAAGCCACAAATTTTCCACCTTAAGCCAAAGTACGACAGCTCTTATCAGCACCAAAAACAACCTTGTAGCCCTTGTAATACAGTCTTGTCAGTTAAAGAATGTTAGCTATGAGTTCATATATGAATACATCATCAACAAAGGTTTAGGCCGCAACCTTGCCTTCAAATTATATTGATATTGGCATTGTTCCCATCCTCAAGGTTGGCATATTTTGTCCATCGCCAAGCCGGACAGATTTCGGTGTCTTGAATTCCTTGAAGTCCAATAACTGCAACCTATTGCAAGTCATGTGTTGAGTGTTGCCTGATTCAAGAATCTAAGCCAATACTTTATTGACCAGTAAAAAATCACTATGGATGAAGAAAAGTGGAAGTTCTTCTGTGATAAAATCTTCAGCTTCTGAGTTTGGTTGTTTTTAGTTGTCAAGAGAGGATCTCGTGGGTATGTCATCAACTGTTAAGATGAATTTGATACAGATATTGCCCGATCCACTGTTTTTTTGTCCAACTATCTCCATTTTATGCGTCAGTTAAGACTAGCTCTATGCCATCTCGGTCATCATTTGTCTCAAATTTCTTAAAACCGCAATGTCATTATATGAGGAGTCTCGTTCTGGACGTTTTAGTTGTCAACAGTGCATGTTAAGGTGGAGGTATCTTGGTTTTCTTGGCCTGTCATAATATTGGTTTAAACGCTTAAGTTGTTGGCAGTTCCAATATCTCACATGCTCAAATGCTTTGCTTCTGTGAGCACCAAGTGGAATTATGCCTCCATGAGTGAGAAGTCATTGTGGTGCTTGAGAAGAAAAATGGGTGTTTTAAAATTTCTCCTAATCATGGCCTTGAAACTTGAGCTGTTGGTTGTAAGGTTATGTCCCCATTTGAGCGTCCACAGCTGCTTCAACCCCTTTAAGACTTTTGAGATACTTTTCTTCAGCTTTATAGCAATATTCACAAGCACGTTCAAGAGTAAGTGTGTATGCTCCAACAATTGGTGCCTAGCTTGCTGGTATTACAGCTATTGTTGCCCCTGCTTCGGGCACTGGTGGTAGTAATCTAGCAGCTTCAAGTGTCTACAGTCTACTATCAAATTTAGCTCCTTATTCCCAAAAATACATAAGTTTTTTGACTCTGGTGTCAAATCTGGATAAGGACTGACAAAGAGCCGCCAAACCACCACTTTCTTAGGTAAGGCTTGTCCCATAGATGTGATGTGTTTCACCAACTATTTTAGTTGAGCAACGTGATCTTCAAGTCAAGTAGTTTCACCCATCTTCAGCTCACATAATTATGTGAATATATTGTGGAATTCAAAGTCATCGGTTTTGTAATGGCGTTGTTGTAGGGCCACCTATTTTGTTCATGGATCAAGGGTGGAATTGTTGTCTTTGATCAGAAACTTGAGTCTTTAAGAAACTTGCATTACCAAAATGGCAAAGGTCTGATTACATTTCTCTTCCATTGTGCCTTCTCTTAGGCCGCAACATTTGGATCCAATGTTTCTTCTGGTGGATGAAAGACAACTCCCCATGAACCCTTTGCCATGAACACCATCTTCATATTAAATGCAAACTCATTTTAGTCTGTCACATCAAATGACTATTCTTTAAAATGGTCACCCAATCCACCACCGCTGAAACTTCCCATGATGCCCTGTTGTGTCTTCAAGGTTAGAGCAACAACGTAACCACTCTTCCAGATCATTTGTGACAAACATTCTTTGATACCAATTGTTGGAAATATGAATTGTTTGAATGTCGCAATTTTCTCACAAGACAGCGCATGCCAATCGCATTATGCGGTGGATCAACATAGGCTCACCCAGCCAGATCCACAACACATTGTGATATGAAAGTGAAGAGAAGAATCATGGATTCAAGACACTTTAACTCCCAAACACATGGGTAGCTAGACTAAACAAAAAGGAAGAACGGAAATGGTCATGTTGCTATTCATGCTCACTTGCTCAGCCGAGGCGTGCATGGTGACAGTCTTGCCCACTATTCCGCTAAGTGTGACTCCTGCTCCTCTTTCACTTAGGTTTTGTTCGATCTTGCTCCATCAACTGCTCAACGAAATCCCCCCACTTCCGGCGATCTAGCTCCATTTATCTATTTTTTGCCATCCATTTGTTGTTGCCATCCAATATCATAATGTTGTCAACCGTGGATGTTGCTCTATAATCGATCAACTAATCGACTATGGACACCTGCCTGCCATCTTATCCATCTTCCAATTTCTTCTGTTTTGTCAGCCCTCGTCAATACTCCACGTCATCATATGCTTGTCCAGCTCACTGTTGCTTGCCTCTCCATTCACTTGTGTAATGCGTTCCAGGATATATGATGTTTCTCACAAATGAACTATCATAAATAAGTACAAGGCATGGGCTGACGGAGGCATGGGACTACCCTCTCTATCAGACCTTGAGTAGAGCAGGAGTGCTGGTAGATGTAGGTAGGAAACGGAGGTCATGGAAGAGAGTGGCACCTCTCCTTTGGCCCTCTGCGTTATACCTCCTTGGAGCATACCCCATTTTGTCCATTTCCAACCGTTATGTTTGATATTTCCACAATCATATCTTCACAACCTGTTGTACACAGAAAGGACGCAACCACCAAGTTTGCAATTACTCTTGTCATCTTGCTTTGACATCCTTTAAGCCTTCATGATTTTATTTTGGCTTTCCTATAGATTACGAAACCTTTATGTCACTAGATGCTGACTAGTGGTGTTTTTAATGATGAATTTAAACTTGTTACAATTAAAGAATATTTTAGTCTGTTAAAATGGTCATGGTGTTTCATGTGAGTGTTATAGCCAAGAGCTTCAGCCATTCACTCAAAACCATGTAAGTTGTTTCATGTAATTAATATTTGATTGAGCTCGTGGTTGCTTTGCTCACTTGACACTTTTTTGTGGATGAAAGGCTTTTCAAATCTGGATCTGGTCACCACAACAAACCATCTTTGTGTATTTTGATGTAGAAGGGGACACCATGTAGAGAGAGGACATGGTTGAGGAACAATCACATTCTTTTCAACATGGTAATCATTTACACAATGCACTACTTAATTTATCTTTAAAAACAAATTATCAATCCGATTTGACATGAAAACCTATCAAATAACTCATAGAAATTTTTGGTAGTGATTCTATCAACATAAATGGTGGTTATAGAAAATCAACAGGTTTGGTTTATCTTAACATATGGCGTTAACATATTTTGTATGCCTTGTCATGGATTATGAAAGTTCACACAATTTCTCACTAGTACTGATTTACAAGTTTGTTAAGTACCTTATCATTGTCAAAGTTAGCATCCAACTAATGATGTAAAACTCCTTGAATAACAATATTTGTATCTCATTCATTCGTAGTTTGATCGCCTGCCTTGTGAATCAGAGTCACCAACATGTTTTTTTCACATGGACATTTAGAGTAACTATGCTATGGAATGATTCCGCTACAATGACTACTTCTCAAACCCAATGCAACTGGAAGCAAAATCATTATGCCAAAGTTTTGAGTTGTTGGTGCATCGCATGTAATCCACGAGCAAGGTCTTCATCTACCAGGCATGCTGCAGAGCCTTCCAGGAACCCCTCGCAACTATCTCGTAAGATGTGGATATGTCTTTTTTACATGTAAAAAGTCATCCTTATCCATCACAAAATTTCATATATAAATATTATCTATTGCATTGTTTTCTAAAGAAAACATTACTAGCATGGTCAAATGTGGGATCAAGAAAAACTCACTAATAATTTTTGGATTATTAAAATGACCCATTTATCATACCCATTTATTGATGAAAATGACCCATTTTAGTGAGCTTAGAAAACAAACCGACACTCTCGTCAAATACATTTAATATGTTAGGGGGGAGGGTGGAGGGAGGGAGACTAGAAATACGTATGTGTACAATTTCCAAGATCTCTTCGATACAATTCCAAATACATCATCCCAACTTATTCCGAAGAGGGGGAAGGGCATTAATGTACTTGAAGAGAATCACATTAATGGCACTTGCAAAGTTCCAGATAAGAAACAATATGTCCACTTTGCTTATGAATAGTGATATATATGTCGTTTTTAGTCTTGGTCACATAATGGGTACCTCAAATATACCTCTTTTGAGTTTTGAGCACATACATAGGTTAGCTATTGAACTACTAAGTATAATTTTCAATTAATAAAACATAATTGTCTGGCATTTATTTCATTATTATCTTAACTTAATTAAAAACACAATCACACTTGTTCACTCAAAAAAAAGTGATGTTACAAGTAGGTACATGCTCAAAACGTGAGGGAAGTGAAGATAATAGAACTGTACAATACATAGGTAATCAAGTGTATGAAATGAGGGTGACTAACCAGACCTCTAACTGTCAAGTGAATGTGTAAAAGTGTGAGGAAAAAGATGTGGCATACATTGGATCTTAGATCCTTCAGTTGAGAAAAACACATGAATATGCATTGAGAGTGGCGACTTTAAGAAATTATACCAAATAATCAAGGGGTTATAAGAAATTAATTGCCCATCCTCATACAATTCTAGCACCACAATGAGATGAACCAAAAAGTATCCAAATAACAATGTAATTGGTGATAAGGAAAAGATGAAACATTCTTAGAAAGTGGTCAAACTTATCTGAACCTTGTACAACAAAGAAGTCATGATTGAAATAACTATGTCAAATTTCAAAATATAATCAATTTTAACCTTTAGAGGTCACCGTGTTGTTGGCCATGAATCTAGATAAAGGTGCGAATTTGTATAGATTAAGGTCTTCTTTACATGAGGGAAATAAATTTTTTTATGGACTAGCCCTCTTATCCTTTGAAAGGATGTCTCTAGTACGCCATAAATTTCTTGCAGTATTTTTGTACTGAGGAATCTCGAAATTAGTGGTGTGCATTTCTTACCACATCGTTATCACCAAATATGTATAAGAATGTGTGTAATGTCAACTGAAGTGCATATTCATGGATGTGGACCCCATACCATGGTTCCTCTAGTCAGTAGATTCTCATATGTTTTGGCCTAATTGGTGCTTCACATTTGAAGAGGAATAGGTGTTGGCATTATGGCTAGAAAAACTCTGATACGTTAAGCCAACTATTTCAAACCCTCATATATTTTGGTGACATGTATGTATGGAGGTAATGACCCTTTCGTACTTGAAAATGGCCAACATTTCATCCTTTGATGTTGAGCATGGAGTCGGATCTGAAACATTATGTACTTCACAAACAGGAACAACTACTTAGGAAGTAAAAAAATTAAAGTAATGAAATAAATCTTATTAATGTGTAGCATGTGATGAGTGTACATGTGAAAGGAATTTTTTAATCTAACTTAATTGACTTGGCAAGTACACAAGATGTTAAATGTTGGACTGTTATCAATTGAAATAATGTTTTACTTGTGAAGTTGGTTGAATTTCATGGTTCAAATCTTCAAACATGATGCAACTATGGATGGGCTTAGGTGGTGGTGAAACTTGTATCAACTCCATACCCTACTGATTATCAAATTTGAAATTAAAGTTTTTAGGATTCACCAATTTTGAAAATTTTTGTTTTAAAATAATCGATATGAATCACCAACATATTTTAAATTTTATTATCTAATTTCAAAAAACATTGATACATTAGAAATTTGTTCAAAGCGGGGTCAACACCAAGTCTATCATCATCTTGTAAATGTTTTTTCCTTCTGTTTCTTTGGAGGTACACATACATGTCACGGCACATTTCACATGCACAATTTTACACAAAAAAGGCATTGTGCTTGGCAAAGCTAGAGGAAAGGAGCTTCGGCATGCGCAATGTCTTTTTTTAACATGACTAACCTGAATGGTTTGGACGATTGGATAAGCAGTGGCAGTCAGGTTTAGCCCAAATTAAGGCAAGGGACTATTGTTTCAGTTGGACGGGGATGACCTGATCACACCGGAAGGTCGTGCATGACATTTGAAATTCAAAGTGTACAAGTGAGGTGCGATAGGGGGAGGTGAGCACAGAAGATTGTCGAATCTAAGGATCATTGTTTTAGTTTTGAAAATTCTCAAAGGATAACTATAACAATTGTTCCTGAATTTTTCTGAACGAATTTCACGATCTTTAAATTACAAAAATCTCAAAATTCGCATTGAATAATTATTAAGGTAGTCGAATAATAAAAAGAGGGATTCGTCATTTGGAGCATAGTTTATGCCCTTTTTCACAAAAATTGTTATTTATAAAGGATATGTGATATGTCTAAAGAGTGAAATGTATTTATCTTCTTTGAATGGTACATTTATGAGTTGTAGAAAAGGTTTTGATGCACATGAGCGTATCTTTAAAACGTATCAAATATGGTATTTGAAAATTTATTCATTTTTTCCTTAAACTTGTTTAAAAAATAATAACTTCCACTGATTTATTTTTTTCAAACTTATTGAAAATCAAAATTGACCTTCCAATGATCTCAACCAATTTCAACGGAAGTCATCAAATTGGATGATGAGTTGGTATCACACGTTCTTGATACAATTTGAAAATTATGTCTCATAATTGAAAATATATAATTCACATACATTATTACTTGTTCTCCTGATTTTCAAATCGAAAAGCTGTGATCCAACCTGGCAAGGATAACACGGGAGTTGGTATACATCTAAAACGTGAAGGGGTGGAATGTGACAGAAAGTAGCTATTAGGTTCTTGGCATCACAGCAAGTTATGTATTCAGGGTTCAGAAACATTTGGCACTATGCTCTGAACCGATCGCTTTTTGGTCTCGAGATACATCAAAGATACTGGGGAAAAGAAAGAGGAACTTCCACATGCCGAATCCAGTAACTGAATGCCTCATGATAGCGCGGTTCGAGACCGATGCTGCTTCTCGGTAGTGAAGCCTACCGAGACTACCGAGAAGGCAGTCTCGGACCGCGAGACTGCTGCCTCTTCGCTGACCGAGGCAGCAGAGCCTGCCGAGACTTCCGACATCGACAGGCATCGACTGATATGCCTTGCAAGGCGACGAAACGCCGTGGGAGCATGAGAATAGGTCCCGTTCATCGGATCAGGATATCATTCCATACCATTTCAATCCATTTCCTTCTCGAGATCTCCCTCGTACTTCATCCCTCTCCGTCTCTCAGTTTTTCTCTTAATCTTCCTCTGTCAAGGACCTAGCTTTTGGTCTGGGCAAAGTTGTCGACCCGGAGAACACCATTTCCAGCATTAGCAGATGCGTTATGCTGTACCATAGGATCATCATATTACCAATACTTTAATTTTCGTTTTCACGATTCACAACCGGGGCTACATAATCGCGTGGCCACGAAGCAGTGTGACAACATGAATAGTTATCATTATGGCCTAGTCGTGGAAGGCTAGAAACAACAATGGACACATACAAGCCTCAGCTCAAACATCAAGAACAAGGGCAATGCTTAAGGGGATAAACGAAATCCAGAATACAATTATGGAAGATTTTCCTCAACCATTCTATAGATTTGTCAAGTTGAAACATTTTAAATCTCAACATTCGCTCAATCTACGCATAAGAATTCACAGTCTCCACTTGGATTGAGACCATTGTTCAAAACAAAGCTGAAATAATTTGTAAATTTATAAACTACAACCGTTGATATTCTAAATGTAGATTCAAACCCGAGTATCCTAACTTTCATTCGTTGATGCATTTTGGACATATACTTCAAATATTAGTCCAAATTGGACAAAACGTACCAATGATCTAAGTACCAATGTCCAACTTACGGTACCATTATTCATCCTGTTTTATGTATGAATTCAATAGAATCATAAATTTCTTTTCCACATGGAACCTCTTTTCTTAATTTGTGTCAACGCCAGCGTTGATCCTTAGACCCCAATTGTGTAATTATCTACACGCATGAAATTCAAATGTTAAACATCAAGTCATTTATCAAAAAAGGTTGTTAACATGAAAGCTTAGGTAAAAGAACATTTCCTTTTTCCTTTCTCTAATTTCCTTATTTAACTTCTAATAATCTTGAAAAAATAGACAATTCAATGTCCCAAATAATTAAATACACTGAGGAAACCAAATACAAGGTCATGAATTTCCACATTGACAGCACGACAAGGGGTGGAAAAAATGACACAACAAAAAATACTGAGAGGAAAATGGTCAATAAAATTTTTCTGAAAGTTGGAACATTCCATTATCAATTATGCCATGTACTTTAAATTAGATCATTTCTATATGACAACCAATGGTATTATCAACAAAATAGAAAATTCTAATGGTAATATTCTAATGTATTCTAAACCCGTTACAAACTCACAAAACTTAATGTAACCTAGCATGATAGTTCATATAGCGTCATGAATATTTATTTTCTACAACTACCTAGAGCATGGATTTTGACACAAATGATTGTGACCTACCAATATTCATCACTAAGATTTTTTAGATTTCAATGATTACAATCCCTCCAAACGTGTGCATATTAATGATGTCACAACTTAGTAACAACACACATAAAGAAACAATGACTCCAACTAATATCACATGGTTCACTCATTATGAGATAATTTTTGTAGAAATACTAAGTCTATAATGTTTGTACATACTCCAAAAAAATGGAAAAGAAAAATTACACAAGTGGTTATGAACCTAGCACACATGATATAAAGAAATTGTTCTTTTGAGATTTGGGAAGAGTGTGGTAACGCAGTAAATTCATGCTCTATAACAACAAGTGGGTCCAGGCTTCGTAGGATCTTTTAAGCCCAAAAAGCATGCCTTGTACACTTGGTTGAGAAACAATCAAAATCACAAGCGTGGAGTTATCCAATTTTAAAAGGAACAACAGCTTAGCAAACATCTTAGAACTATGCATTGACATTAATGATGGCCCTAAACTGGGGCACATACCTTCCTAGGCCATCAAGGTCATCAAAACAAGGGTCTCTGCATAACCACCATCACGACAGTGTAAGGCCTGGAAGATGTCAAGGTGTCCTCCTCACTGGCAAGCGGTTTGTGTTAGGCATATAAAGGCCAAGGAGGGATTGAAATCCTCTTAGGTTGGCTGAACATATCAGGCTTACAAGGATCCTCAAGGGATCTTTAGCATCGTCCTCCACCCAAGCTAGCACATAAGTGTAAGGCATACAAGGGTCTTGGAGGGACCTCTAGTAGCTTGATCATGAACTCCATTGCTAAGGCATGGAGCCTTGGATGTGGTCTACAAGATTTATAAGAGATAATAAAACTAGAGATGATGAGTCTTAAGATATAGAGAAATGGAACCACCTTCACCTTATACACTTGAGGTCATGCTAAGTTGACCACCTAAATTTGAAGCTTCCTTCAAGTCGTTCAAGTCTGCTGCCACCTTTGTTGAGCTTGGGAGAACCCTCCATCTAGTGGGATCTTCCTTTTGTTCTAGGCTCAGAATGTTAACCTTTTTACTCTAGGGATAAACTTCCTCCACGCTTCGTCAAGTCTTCAAGTGAAACTTCACCTGAAGGTGGCTTGTTCATCATGGCCTTCTCTTAGTATCGTTGATGTTGCTATGCTAAAACATTACACTTTCAATCAAGATTCACCTGAAGCATGTACAAGATCTCCCCATAAGACTTAAGGATATTTGCTTCATGCATGGATGAGATGATGATATATAGGCCTATTTTAAAGGCTACATGTTGTTTATCCAGTCGACAAAATTCTCTCTTGGCTTCACTGCCAATCTATCACTATAGAGGTCTTTTTCTACAAAATCATGCACTCTCAACATGTGTAGGCTTGTCCATAGATCCATTTCACAACCTTTAAGGTTGTTTTTCAAAGAAAATCAGGTCTTCCTTGGTAAAGATTCATAGTTGAGACAAACCTAGTAGATTCACAAAAATAATCTATAAATCCCTCTCTGAATCACCGATTATAGTGCCATCTACATTCAAACATGATTTGGGTATTATCTGTTAAAATGGAATAAATTCTTAACATGTTGCATCAAAAAAGTCATAAAATTGTCAGGGTTACATGGCTATGATGATTATTGCGGTAAACAATATAAAAAAGTGGAATATCCTAGGTATAATTTTCCTTCTCTTCATTAAGCCAAACTCCATGAAATTAATTCATGAACATCTGCATCAATAATCGATGATGCCAAAAAACCATACATGGATGTCACTTGTTTTGCCTAATTGTGAGCTAAGGATTCTTAAGCTAATAATCTTCATGATAATACTAAAACATAACTCTCTGATAAAAAATGAGATGAATTACTTATTACAAAGACCTCCATGTGCAAATTACACCAACATGGTTTGTCAAAAAATACAAGGCCAACTACATAGTAAACATTTCAAGTTAAGGATTCCCTCTATGTGTCATGATCATGCATAACAGGGTTTACGCTAATATGCTTACCAAGACATGATATTCAACTTCCACACAGGGTATTTAGTGTGACGATAAAGTTTATTTGCAATCATTTAGAGAAAAATTCAAAATTCATTATGATATCCCGTAAACGTTGAAAACTTTCTAGTCTCCAATTCTAAATGTTATGGAGGACCCACCCCCTGAACACTAGTCCCATACAATCTACCATGCTAGGGGAGCAAAGATAGAGTACCAAGTAAAAAAAATGTTATTCATCAAATGGGTGATTATTGTATTGTATCTAAATGACGAGTGAAATAATGTCATACACTATCCCTTGGACATAGAAGCCTCAAAGGATTGGTTATCAAAGGTTCTACATCAGTCAAAATCATGCACTTTGTGCATCAGTTTTAAAAATTAATAAAAAAGCATTATAATATCATACTTGAACCCCTTATGCAAGAAGTCCCCATACTTTTCAAGGGCAAAGGTTTTCTGGCAAGAATATTAGACATATCATTTCTGATTGGCATATTCTATATTTGTAATGAGCATAATGCCCTCATATTGTAGACACATGCACTAAAAGTTTCCTACCATTTACGGTTCCAGATCTGATATTGGACAATATAACACCACTTTTACACTATCCATGTACTATATGCATGACGAATGTATTCTCAAATGAATACTAAGCACTATCCACACATTGTACTCTCATGTGTTGAACTCTTCTCACATCTTTTACCTGAAGGTTTATATATGAAACGACCATGTACCAAATAGACATTTCGAATGTATAGTACACATAACATTAATAGAGCCCTCATACATATGGTAAACCTTTATTATCTCCCTAACGAAGGGGAGTCTAAGATTCCATGTCAGCTATTTTTTGTATTAAGGGTGTAATGTATGTATGGTTCAATTGAGAACGAGCACTCCCCTCTCATACACAGGCTCAATTCAATATCTCCTTAAAAAATGTGGAATTCAATGTTCTACACAATAGCCACAATATAGTGGCTATGTAATGGTGCAATTTTGTATGGGAACTGAGCATAATACCTTCATGTAGTAGACCCATCTTTTTGGTCTTTCTCCCCAATAGGAGAAAGGGCCTACGCTTACACATGGGACAAAATCAAACAAAACGTAACTGATAAGGGTACGATTTGTCTTAAACAAGTGTAACTCCCTCATAGCCTAGCCCCATGTACGAGGACCCTTGTGTTACTATTCGTTTTCATGTGTTATACATTTAGGTTTTATGTTTTATTTTGATGTTGTTAGAGGTGACAATTATTTTCCTTCTTTTTCTGGTCAAGATGGCGTAGTCGATTTCAGAATCGGAGAGGTCTGCAAGAAGTAAGGAAACGTTTCTCTCCGAAATTCCCGGGTTCAATGGCGGAGATTTTCTCTGATAGTATATTCCGGATTCGATTCAAGCATCTAAGTCCATGGGGGGAACGGACATTAGAGCTAGAAAATACTTTGTGCTGCATGCATAGCATGGCTGTGCAGGCATGCTGACTAAGACTAGTCAGCAGTTGTGCAGTGCGACTACACACTACTACGTTCTGGGCTAGGTCAAGTCAAGGTGGGGCTACACCCAACTCGGCAGTGTGGACCACCTTACATTCGTTGTTGCATCAGCACGACTTAGCAGCAGCATGCAAGGCCCAGAGTGGGGACCACTATGCGTCAATGCATGCATGAATGACACAACACTACATCACAACATGCAAAGCCAGAAGCGGGGACCGCTATCCATCAGCACAACCATGCACGACTGAGTAGTAGGAGCTACTGGAGGGGCTACTTCCCACCAGAAGATTCCCACACTAGGAATCTTCCCACCTGCATGTGGAAGCTTCCATCAGACTGGACAACTGTCAACTTGCCAAGAGCCTGCTATAAAAGGCGGCCTGTCTGGCAGTATTTATTCAACAACTCAATCATCACCAAGCTTTCCGCCTGCAGTCAATCACAGCAGCCTCCACGAGTTGCAGAAATCACCTAAGGCCAAGACTTTGTAGACACTCTTTTGAAGACCCCAGTAATTTGCAAGAACCTGCTAGCCAGGGCAGGAGGATGCCATTGACTGCCTGAAGGCCTGACTACCTAAAAGAGGTGGCCAACGTACGTCCAAGACCCAAGCAACTTAGTTGAGCTGTCTTGCTAGACGTTGCCCACCTATGGGCCTGGAGAAGTGTCTAGGCGTGAGAGTTTAGAGTTGGTCTCTAGCTGATCTATGTTTATTATACTGTTTTTTTGTACTATAGTTGTGATCAACTTTAGTCGTTCAATCTTAGCAATCTCCTAGTTCCAGCTTTCTACTCTATCTATAGTTGCTCTTCAAGCACAACGGTCCCAGCAACAAGGAACCAAGCCCTTGGTGCAACCCACAAAAAATCAACATGGTATCTAAGCAAGGTAAGTGCTCACAACATCTACAATCTGAGTTCTAACTAGTGGTGTTTTGGAGGAGTTTTGGAATCTAGCTGCATACGCCAGCGAGCAACGAACGTCTGCAAGCAACCTAGGTGGGATGAAGCCTATAAGCGTGAGATGTAACATGGATTTCATGAGAAACATGGAGATGGATAGTTCATGTGCAAACTCTCCACCTTTTGATGAGAATTTTGTCCTACATGGTTTGTGCATGGGGCAAGATGAGGGTCGTCATGTGGCAGAGCAGGTAGAACGTAAGGCGAAAATAGCGCAACGCTTAGTAGATGAAGCAAAGCGCATGGCGCAGCAAGAAGTTCCTACGCACCAGGATGTGGACCAAGATACCGTGGCATTTAGGTAGCAACTAGGTGCACAAGATCTACTCCACCAGCAAGAGTGACTTACACGTGATGCTCAGATGAATCGGCTTCAATAGTAGATGGCATGGTTACAACGACAAAACTAGCTACAACAACAATAACTACAACTACAACAATAGCAACAACAATAGCAACAGTTGAATCATGCCTAACAACCTTTACAAGCATCATCAGCACATGTACCTCAGCCAACTCCTCCACAAGTCATGCAGCAACCTGTCATTCCTCCACAGGTGCCACATGTAGCATCAGCACAATAAGGAATGCAGCATTAGTTTCTAGTCGAATAGCCAAAGGTTCCATTGGACATATGCACTATGGAACTATTTCAGCCATCTCCTGAAGCACCAATGCCTTAGAAATACATGGGGCAACCACATCCAATATTTTAGCCTGTGTTTTAGGCACAATGGACGGTAGCAAACGCGTATTAATATCACACAACAAACCCAATATCTCCAACATAGGGAGTTGGGTACGGAGGGTTAGATGACATTGTGCCAATAGCAGCAGCCTTTCTACATCTGTACGAGATCAAGATAAAAAAGCTCAGTGGTGAGAAATTCTCGCATTGGGCCCACAAGTTCAAACTAGTGACCCAGATTCACAACATGTGGAAGCTCTACACCGGCTATTCCGTTCCTCCTCCCCCAGGATCTCCACCACACATTGTGTCAGAGTTCAACTACTTCACGCAAGCTGCATATAAGGTGCTTGACAACCAGCTGATTCATCTCATTTAGCAAGCCATTGGCATGTACAAGGCAACAGTTGAGCCTCCCAAACATGAATGGTCCTATTTGCTACGAGCCAACATGTCAAGCAACTCCACTTCAAGTCTCATCTCCTCACATGTTTCTCCCACATCAGCCTCAGAAGCTTCAATGACATTGAGAACTACATCAACAAGCCAAGATCGCTCTACGAAAAACTTTCCATCACAGACAAACCCTTCTCTGAGCCATTCTTTGTGACCTTCCTACTCAACTCCCTCACAGGAGACTGGGATGGTGTGAAGAAAGTTCTTTAGTTCAAGCGTGAAGAAAAATTGACAGAGGCATACGTCTGCAACATGTTGTTGACAGAACAAAGAGACCGCTAACTTACAAGCAAAAAGCACTCATTCTCAGCAATGCAGTTTACCAGAATGAAGGAGAGAAGAGCACGTCTCACTCCCTTTCAAACATCTATACAGTGATGAAGGCAGCATACTTTCATGAGTCGATGCGCTCCTTCCCAAAGGCAATCGCACGCAACGCCATAAGCCAGCAGACCAGATCACGTCTTGAAATCACGTACCATTATTGTAAAAAGAAAGGGCACATGAAGCAAGACTACTTCAAAAGGTTGCGCGATGAGGAGAAAGGGTGGATGCAGAGCAAGTTCTAGGAAACGATGCGAGGGGAGAGAAGAATAAGAGTGGGGGAGAAAATCGTAAAAAGGGCAATCAAGAGTCTGACAAGATGGCAAAGGAGGAAGGCAAAGGGTAGCAGTTTGACTACACTCCATCAGTGTTCCAGCTGTCAGACAGTCAGAGTAACAGACCGATTCGCTCGATGTATGTTTGGTACTTAGACAGTGGGTGTACCTCACACATCATGTACCAAAAAACCTGCCTACACAACTACAAGCCTTCATATCGGAGCTATGTGATTGTCGCCAACAACAAACTGGTGCCCGTGCTTGGCAAGGGCATGATGACTATGACAGGGTATGATGGAGAACAGGTCAAGTTTGGCAATGTACTCTACATATGTGACATTGTTGTTAACCTCCTCTCCCTTGGCCAACTCATGAAGAGAGGAGCTCGCACCATCAGTAACGGCAAGCATGTCACGCTCTAAAGCCATGAAAAAAAACCTTTACAGAATTTCAAATCCTTCCTTATGGCATGATTAAGCAAGACTTCAGTGCACTAGCTAAAGATGATACAGATTCCCCATTTGCAGCAGCAAGTCTACACCAACCAGCAGGTGCAGATGCTATACTGTGGCACAAGAGGCTTGGCCACATCAAAAATCAGTTGGTGGAATCCATGGTGAAGAAGGGCCATGTCAATGGCCTTGACATGAAGAAAATTGGCCAAGGAATAACTGTCCCTCATGAGGATTGCATTCGTGTCACGTTGCCACGAAAAATGTTTCCTCCAACGAGCAAGTGCAACATTAGCCAAAAGATGAGACTGGTTCACATTGACATCTACAGACCACTCCCCTCAGCAATAGTCTATGGTGGACACCGTTACTTCCTCATCTTTGTTGATGATGTAACACGGTTTTTTTGGAGCTACCCTCTACGAACCAGAGATGAAGCGGCAACCTACTTTTTTATATGATTGGTAATGGTAGAGAGGCAAAGCAAAAAGTTGCAAGTCGTACGCTCTTACAATGTTTGCGAGTACGCAAGCACAAAATTCATGTTGCAAATTGAGGACATGGACATTGTGCAGCAGTTCTTTCCACCACGTACCTCGTAGAAGAATGGTGTCGTAGAAAGGTCAAATTGCATTGTTCAAGAGATTTTGAAATCCATCATGCTAGGAGCACAGCTGGACAACTCCTGGTGGCCATATGCTTTGAGGCAAGCAGTTTGGGTGTTAAATCGTGTGTTGCACACGGTCTTATCAGACATGACTCCATTCGGAGCATGGCACGAGTGCAAGTCGAACATCACCATGCTTCAGACATTTGGCTACATGGCGCCTCTCCACGTCCCAAAAGAACATCGCAGAAAGCTTACAGACAAAATAGCTTGGGGTACATTTGTCCGAAAAAGCCCCAACATGAAAGGTTGGGAGTTCTACAACATCGACACCAAATGTATTGTTACCAGTCGTGATGTTATTTTCTTTTAACATCTGAAGCGTCAAGGGTGGGAAGTCAAGCGCTCAACCACACCTGAATTCCTTGAGTCATTTTACAACTCATTTATGGAGACAATCCAAGATGAAACAGTAAACTATAATCAACTCACCATGACGGATCTGGATCAGGCAAGTGAAGAGGTAGTGTGCGCGAGTGTGCCCCTTACGGCTGACCATGACAAACACATCGCTATTGATCAAGAGGCAGTCGTAGTAAGCCATGGCAAACGCTGTGCCGTGGCGACGTAAGATGGTGCAGAGGCGACGAGGCTAAACAAGCACAACGGTAAAATCAAAAGCCGACACTTCACAACCTCCTACAACAGCAGATGGAAGAACACCACAAGGAATATGAATCATAATGCAACATGGAAGTTATAGCATGAACAGTGTATGCAGAGAATGACGAGGTACATGCCGTCTTCACAACAATGCACGTGACAGCTCTCTTTTCCAAGGCCTCATCTGCACTACCGCCCGAGCCAAAGTCACTCAAGAAAGCACTAGTAGGCGAGTTTGCAACAAAATGGAAAGCAACACTAGATGGAGAATACAATGGTCTAATGGAGTAGGGAACTTGGGAGCTAAACGAGGTACCATCCGAATCAAGGCCAATTTGTGAGAAGTGGGTGTTCAGGGTGAAGACGAAGACAGATGGAAGCATCAATAAGTTCAAAGTGCATCTGGTTGCAAAGGGGTTCTCGTAGGTGGAAAGCAAGCATTTCTTTGAATCCCACGCATCTGTCAGTCGTTATGCCATAGTGCACATCATGCTTGCTATTGTAGTACTCAAAGACTATGAGGTGTAACAGCTAGATGTCAAGAATGTCTTTTTGCATGGAGAAATGGATACCACTGTCTACATGAAGCAGCCAGAAGGGTATGATGACGGCAGGAAGAGTGTATTAGCTCGTTTAGAGTTTGTACGGATTGAAGCAGAGTCCTCTTCTCTGGTACCGCAACCTACAGATTCTCATTGAGTCGTTGAAATTTCATCCATCACCCTTCGACAATAGCTTGTTCCTACATCGATAAGTGAAAGAAAAGTGTCCACACAACTACGTTCTTGTCTACGCGGAAAACATCCTGATCATCGAACCATCACCAGAATTCATCCACGCAATAGCTTGTGCAATGGCACAAGAGTAGAATGTGACCTTGATGTCAAGCTTTGAGGACTAATTCGGCATTAACATCAAACGCAACTACTCCAAACGTACGCTCCAACTATCTCAGCAGTCTTACATAGCCAAAGTCTTTCAACAATTTGACGTCCCTAATCATCGCGTTCCAATTCCCCTAACACAACAATAATTGATCCATCAATGACCAAGGGGTAAAAGTGAGACTGAATATCAGAGTAGAGTCAATTCTCTCATGCACGCTACAAGCTGCACTCGACCGGACCTACAGTTTGCCATAAGCAACTTGGTGTGTGGGCGTGAGATGTAATGTGAAAAGGCTTGCAAGGAGCTGGACCGTGCACTCTCGTATTTCAAGTCTACGGCTGACATAGGTTTGGTCTTTGGCTCGTCAAGCAACCTAGAGCTGAGCTACTATTTATGCATATTTTGGCGATACAGAGGAGGACCGCCATAGCACCATAAGATTTTTCCATCTCCCTACCAGGATGACTGCTTCATGGTCAATTAGAAGACATAACATTATCACACTCAGTTTGGCTGATGCTAAGTATGTCGCGGTGACAGTAGCAGCTTAGGAAGTCACCTACCTGAGGAACGTCCTTGATAACACTGGTTTTCCTCAACATGTTCCAACAATAGTTTACGTCGACATCAAATCAGCCATTGACCACATAAAATCTACAAAGTTCAAGGGGCGGACAAAGCACATTCACATCCACGGCCACTGGATTCAGTCGAAGGTGATTGACCACACGATCATCATTAAGCACGTTCTAGGAAAAGCGCAAGTAGTAGATTTCTTAAACAAAATTGTCCCCAAGGACATCTTTGAGAGGTGCAATGTGAACAATGGAGCAATGTGAACTTACTTGTAGTGCCCACTCGAAGTATCCCCTAAAGAAGGACGACGTGGGAGACATGCGGTATTCGAACACGTGCGCCAACGTCATCGATGATCTGTGCACACAGAAAAACGAATGTTTGTGCCTTATGAAGCACGGGAAATTTTTTTTGGATCATGTAGAAGAGATCCAGACCCATCAAGAAACTTTACCTCCAAAAGAAAATTCCCAATCACTAGTTTGAGTTCTTTCATCGTTGACAGACTCAGTCACGCTCAGTGTTGGCATGACATCCTAAAAATTCACACCAGTCTCCCCTCAACAGCCTACTACAGAAAATCATTTTTGCTCCTAGACAATCAGCAACTTCAACCACCCACTTCAGTCCCCTACTTTAATAGGATACTTACTTCAGTCTCCTACATTTCTAGAAGACCGTTCTTCTGAGGACCCAGTTCATTCCTCAAAGAAAAATAGAACATCGGCAGCGTGGACGGGGAAACCGGAGCAAAAAAGGGGTCGCAAGAGATTTTTTTGCAAGAAGTGGGTGCGAGAAGAGCAGCGAGCACAGCAGGAGAGCGAAGCAAGGCTTCGCAAAAAGTAGATGCACCGAAATCAAAGGGGGGAGCTGTGAGAGGGACAGGGGTGGCAACGAGCGACATGCCTACCGCAAAGACAGGGTCGGCAGCGAAGGAACCTGCTACCGCGGCATGCAATTATGCCCAATCAGCCCAAATTCATACACTTCATAATGTGTGTACAACACTGAAACAAATGGTGAGGATACTTCTAGGAAAATAACCTAGCCAATTGCTAATGTTTCCAAGAAATTACTGGTTACAATCATATTCACAATTAGTTCTATGTACATGAAGACAGGAGTTTCTGAGAAATTGATCGAGAAATGCATGCAGTTTATTTTGTTTGTAATACATTCTTTCAAACAAATGTCCAGAAACATTAAAGAACATGCTTTAACCATTTTCACCTATTTTTTGCTTTAAGTTTATGCTATGATTGTAATTTAGTCACTGACGTTGATTTGTACTTCTTTCTACCATCTACCAATCGAGAACATTCCCGTGGGTATCGAGAGGAATGCTACACAGTTCTCAATTTTTTTCTTCTCGACGATCGACCATCCCCCCCCTTGGGTAGCCCAAATTCAAATCAAGGGTGTATTGGGAAGTGTATCAGGAGGGGGGCAATTAAATACACGGGAGTTAATTCACTTGTGTACATTTTGGTGAGTAATCACGATAACCTCCCCAATACACTCCCCGAATACACTCATACTATTGGGGGAGTTCCTCATTGGGGCGCACTAATTTTGTCATCACGGTGTGACTAGGACATTTCGATTGTGATTTGGTTCTTAGTTTGCAACCTGAGCACCATCGGATTTGAGCAATCGATGATGTTTGAAAACATTGGACGACTTTTGTAAATGAATAAATATCTGTCTATTGGATGTCTACTAGCTGTAATGAGCGAGAATCCATCCACGCAAAATTCCAATATTGGAGAGGGGGATCATCAATACCCCTCCCCCGCAATCAAAATGTATATAGATTTTGTATCAAGTTGTGTATCGGAAGAGGGTTCGAACAATACACAAGTGCACAAATTGACTTGTGTACATTTTTTGCGGATTCCTCATTCACAGCCCGATACACACCCCCAATACACTTGGGAAGGGGGGACTTCTAGACGGGGCATGGATACTTAGTTCGAAAAATGCAAATAGAATTTTTTGGTTACCTCCAGCCCTTGCAATATTCGGTTATCGTAGCCCATCAGATGACTCCGATCAACGGCTTAGATTAGGCATCGCGTATTGGATGTTGTATACACATGTGTATTTAAATGGTTTTCTAATAGATACACCTTCGAATACACTCCCCATATACACTTTTCTTTTCTAAGAGGGGAAGGGGGGGACTTGTCGTCCCCACCTCCCCCACTCAAATTGTATTGACGGAGTGTATTGGGTAGTGTATCTGGAGGGGCACAAAATGAATACAGAAGTGTACAAATTCACTTGTGGACATTTTTTAGCAGATTCCACATACACACCCCAATACACAACCCAAATACACTCGGTGGGGGGGGACTCATCGTCCCCCCCTCTTCTCAAAGTGTAATGGGGGAGTGCATTGGGTAGTGTATCTGGAGGAGCACCAAATGAATAAACGTGTATGAATACACTTGTGTACATTTGTGTGCGAATTACGATACACTCCATGATACACCCCACAATACACTCGGAATGTTTTGGGAGGGGGAGGGGTTTCATCGGGGTTCTCTTTGTTCACAACGTGAGAGTGAATTCTGTATTTTCTCCCTTTTCTGGGTATCATTACTTAACAACAATCGACATCCTCAATCAAACATAGTGCACTTTAAGAGAGATACACAACTGTATTTTGACAATGTCCTCCAGATACACAAGTATACATATTTGTGCTACTTCACGATACACTCCTTGATACACAACCCCCATACACTCACGGTAAATTGGGGGGGGGTCTGGCACGATCAGAAAATACATTAGTGTACATTTCTCCGGATCTACACGATGCACTGCCCGATACATTCACGAGATACACTCGAGGGGGAGGGGGGAGTCGACTTCGATCGAATCTCGAAAGTGGGACTAGAAAACAATATGCAAAGTCACCACAAGTCCATCAATGTTTGTAAGAACGGTGTATCCGCTCCGTGTTCCTTTTTGACAATACTATGTCTAATAGAAATCTCTACCACGAATGTGGAGGACAGAACTAGGCAAGTAAAAAACAACGGATTTCATTTTGAACGTTTTGCAATATTTATGTCTAGGAATCACGGTTACGGATTTTACACCCCCTCTGAATACAAAATTGAAATTGATCACAATGACATTGGTAAATAACAAGTGTATACACGTATGTAATTTTCCCGCAAAAGAAGATACTAGAGAAGTAGTATACATAGGTTACGTAGTGTATCAAAGTGGGACGACTAACCATAACTCACGGCAGGTAGCATGTGATCAGAATCGTTCACCTGCAAAGTGGGGAGCGAGTTTGCCATAGGGGAGGCAAGCAAGCTCGCGCCTCCTAAGCAAGCTCGTGAATAGCCCCACCCCCAACCACGGAACAAAACCTGGCAAGGGAGCCAAGAAAATGACAAAGCCAGCGCAAGAAAAAACAAATAGCCAGAGAAGGGAGACGTAGCTCACTCGGCAAGCAACTTAGTAGTAGTGGTGATGATTCCCAGCGTGCAAAGAACGAGTGGTGCGAACCCAAATGCAACTGTAGCAGTCCAAAATATGTAGATCCTGGATGAAGAAATACAACGTCGACATTGCATAAGCGAGGACAACAATGGTGTGAGAATACTACAAATGCCATTTATACCTCCGTAACAGTCGCTTGACATGAGGGAGTGAGGAGAAACAATTTCCTTCTCTCTGTGCCATCACTACATCCAATAGAAAGTAGTAGAGAAGCTTACAAGTGAAGGGTGAGTCAACCGGAGCGCTCTTCCATGTAAAACATGCGACGAAAATGCCCCAACGCGTTTTTTTATAGCAAAAGTCAGCGAAATTCAATCAATACGAGTTGAGACGCCACCAAATGTTTTTTTATGGCAAAAACAGTCGAAAATGCCTAGCGAAAACCTCTAGAACCCAAAATTTATGCACAAGGAGCCCTAGTCATTGCAGTTGAGGACGAGCTCAAGATTGAGAGCAAGGAAAGGCCTTTTCTAAAACATTTCGACACTTAGAAAGCAGCAAAAATTTTCTCTAACATCGAGACCCTCTGGGAGACATCCGATGTCACCAATTTCTTCAATGCTAACTATTAAACTCTTCGGCGCACCAACCGAGGGAGAGTGTTAGAGGTGAAAATTACTGCACTTATTTCACCGGTCAATTTAACGTTGTCTATTTTAGAATCGGAGGAGCATGTGCTAAGTAAGGGAATTTTTATCTTAAACATTCCTCGGTTCAACCACAAATATTTTCTCTGCTTGTACAGGCTAGATTGGATTCTAGCATCTAGGTTCATGTGGGCAATGCACCTTAGAGCTGTGAAATACTGTGTGTTGTATGCATAGCATGGATGTGCATTCCTGTTGACTCAAACTAGTTAGGAGCTATGTAGTGCATCACAGCATGCATGCACGTGTCATAAGCCACATGCAAAGCCAGAAGCGGGGATTGCTTTGCATCAGCACAGCAATGCACGACTTAGCAACAGGAGTTACTAGAGGGCCTACTACCTACAGGAATTCCTAAGCTAGGAATCTTCTCACATGCAGCCAGAAGCTTTCATCAGTTTGGACAGTAATCAACTTGCCAATAGCCTATAAAAGGTGTCCTCCCTGGTAGTCTTCATTCAACAACTCTGTCAATTTCACGTTTTCCACCTGCAGTCAACCAGAGCAGCCTCCACCAGTTTCAGAAATCACCTTAGGCCAAGACTCTGTAGACTTTCTTCTCAAGACCCTAATAAGCCTGGCAGTAGTCAATCAGCCTGGGCGAGAGGACGCCCCTAACAACCTGAGCGCCCGATTACCTAGAAGAGGTGGCAAGACTATGTCGAAAACCAAAGCGACTTTGCAGAGCTGTCTTGCTAGACGTTGCCCACGTATGGGCCAGGAGCTGTGTCTAGGCGTGAGAGTGTAGAGTTAGTCTATAGTTGAGTTGTGTTTGCGGTACTTTTTCTTGTACTATAATTGTGATCAACTACAATCATTCAGTCCCAAAATTCTCCTAATTTTAGATTTCTACTCTATTTGTAGTTGCTCACCACGCACAACGGTCCCAGTAGTAAGGAACCTAGCCCTTGATGCACCCCACAAAACATCAACAGATGTCATATGTCGGTAATGTGATGTTACATGGGAAAATAGTGCACTATCTTTTTACACAAGTTTAATGATTAAAACGCCCTCCATCAGTGAAGGACATGACAATCCAAAAGGAAAAAAAATCATGCACAAATTCTGTGATTTTTTATTTTTTTATGCGGAATCCTTGATAGAACATGAACCTTGCACAAAAAAAATTACCATAAGAGTCAAAGACAATGCTTCATAAGAGTTCAAAGTTCACATCAAATATGTTATTGATGCAACATAATGTAGATTTTGAATGCATTACAGTCATACACTAACCCTATGGTTTCAGCACCTCGAAATCGTGGAGATGAAAGGTTACATATAAGAAAAGAATAACACACTTATAAGGTGAATATTTAATATGGTTTAAAGTCAAGAAAATTATTCCCATTTACTAAGAATTAGTACTTGACCCTAGACACGGCTTGGTGTCCCAGTAATAATAGGATTGAAATTCTTGATCGTTGCATTTTTGTTTTTTAAGAAGGCATTCTCTTCATACACATTTTGTATGCACGTGACCCACTACCATGAGTGGGGAACAAAGATTCTATGTAGACATGTATTGCACACTATATTGGTATAATAGCTTTCAAATTTATGAAGATATCCCAAGGAGTCAAGGTCTACAACAATGTGTGGAATCATGTATTGCTCCATGTTATAAAATAACATTCATATCATGTATCTTGTGGTAAGAAGATTATAATAAAAATCATCCATCTCATTACTTCATCACTGTGAAGAAAGTAGGATGGCTCTTACTATGGGACATTCTTATGTAGAAGAGTTATGATTGAATTCATTTAAAAAATCATGTTCCTAGTTTTTCCTTCTACAACATTGCTCCTTTAACAATTGCACGCTCCTTGTGAAAATTAATTAAGGTTATCCAAGATCTCGCGAGTTTGCCGGCCGGCGAAAATCTGGACCAGGGGACTCGCACTGTGAAGGGCAAACGGCCAGAAGACACCGGCCGTTCCAAACCCTAGCCCCTCAAAGACACCCACGTCCTCGCGAGGCTGGTGTCCCCGTCAAGTTACCAGCCTGTTGATGTCGGCACCATATCCGCAGCTTGCAACCCTCGATATATATACATATATATATAAGAATATAAGTATTTTAAAGTTCCTCCTTAGACAAAAGTAGATGTATAGATGCACGTATATGGAAGCATTTAGGTAAACATACAAAAGTCAAGAAATATTCATATACATGTGTAATTTTCCATGTTTCGAGTTTTAAATTGTGATTAGAGAAATATTTCTTGTATTGTTTTTAGTTTTTTGTTGATTTTTAAATGTTTTTTATCACTACTATGATGTGTCCATTGAATGTTTAAATGATTGCGCACAATGAAATCTATCCCCATATAAACAATTTTTTTTCACAAATTGTATTATACGTGCACCGTTGTTGACCCAAAAATAAAATTTAAATCACTGAAAACATTCATATTATCTTCTAGCTTCCTTATAGTCTGTACCTTTTTTTTATGATATTAGATTCTTACTGACTGTTCTTCTTTTCATGTTATGGCACCAACTGAAAAGTACTGAGGGGCTGGCGTTTTCGAAATTGTAACTGTCTTAATAATTGATTAATTTTTTATGCGGAGAGAATTTATATTGTAAGAAATTTCACTTTGAGCATATGATTGTCCCAACTACTTGAAGGGGTAGAGTTTCATCGACCGCGGCGAACGAGGCTAGTGAAGAGTTTTGGTTGCTTGAGTTGATGGATCGGCTCGTAATAGGGTTTTGTTCTTATATTGGACCGGATTCTTGGGGCCCGTTTGGATTGATCCTTGAAAAAGGGGTTACCCTTGGGACGAGAAGGAACTGTCAGCGAGGCGATTTTTTTTCTATTTTCCGTCCTAAGGCAAACCCGGATACCCAAGGCTCGTAGACCGAGGGATTCATGCGCAATTGTCCCTCGGCCGCGCCTGCCCTCCGAGGTGGGGGTGTCCCCCAGACAGTATCGCCACGTTCTTATTCAAATAACCTATTTAAAGCTAAATTGCTATTGGCTAACTTCCTCTTTGAAGGTGAACCACAATTAATCACTTCAATATAACCAATACCTTCTCATCCCCATTATCTACCATTAAAGCTAAGTGTTTTGAACATAAAAGTGGACATGAAGAGTTGGACATTTATAATCACCCATATCCCTTCCTTTAATTCATCTCGTTCTCAATTATATTTTTCATATTGTTCTCTTTCCCTAAATTTGTGTTATTCCAACTTCTAAGGATGCACAAATCAAACCCAAAAAGGCCATGAACAATGATATTCTAGTTTTTATCATAATTCATAGTCAAAAGAAGAATTATAGTTTTAATTTTGATAATAAAACTATTTCTTCCATGTTAAACTTTCCATTCAACATGCTTATATGTAGGTTGATTGTGCCATGCTGACCGGTTGAAGGAGCCACATGGCTCGAGCAAGGTCACCTGGGACTATGGACGGTGAGACGGGATGGTTTGAGGGTGAGAGACCCTCAAGCACCATGGTTTTGGCCTAGTCAGTCAAGGATTCTGTCGAATCTACTTCATTGGTCTCAGAGCTTTCGAGATTGAATCCCATGGATTACCGGAGATACCGAGGCGGCTCTCACTCCTAGTGGGAGGGAGTGTAGTGTGGCAGTTCAATGCCGACCAGTCAAAGGATCCATGTAGCCAGAGCATGGTCATCAACGACTGTGGGCGGTGAGACGGGATGGCTTAAGGGTCGGAGACCCACAAGCACTATGGCTTCGGCCTAGTCAACCAAGGATTTGCTCAAATTTGTTACATGACATCAAGGTTTCTTATTTTTCAATTTATTTATGTGGCAACATAATGTATACAAATCTAGTGTGAGGTTTTATAAAATGACCATGTTTGAATGAAGAATTCTTAACTAGTTACATGTTAAACTCTATCATAATGTTTAATGACGTTTCTAGATGTTATGTGTATTCTCTTTATCTAGCTTGGTAATGGTATTACCATGATTCTTACAACGACCCTCTTCACGTTACTAAGACATTTCATAGCTTGATTAATGTGTATTGTCCAAATCCAAAAAAAATGATTTGAGTATATTGGGGTTTATGACGTATGGTCTTTCCTTTGTCATTGAAGCATAGATTTTGCCCTAGTTTGATGGAATATTCTTGCAAAATCATGTGGTTGCATTTGATAGTTCACATTTGGAAAAATATGTTTGCATTGCACGGGTCTTCATGGGTTTGGGTCACATGCCTAGGTTGAAATAATATCGAATTGTGGAAAATCTATATGGTCATGGAATTGGCTAATTTCTTTCATATGCAATTTCACTTGATGCCATAGCCAAATATGAAAGTTCCATGTCTATCATCGACTTGCCGTACTTTAAAAGGTTATGAGGTCGACGTTGAATGGAGCAAAATATATTTTGGCACATCCGAACATACTAAGGAGACTTAACGTGGGTGTTGGGAGGAGCATGAAGCTTAAGAAAAACCACAGCCCTTGTGCATCATGAGGGGTCATTTTGGAAACTTCTAGTTCATGAAATGTTTTTGGGAAACTTCTGATGAAATATTTGAGTACTCGAAGTCAGAGGGATGATTTGTGTTCAAATGAGCTGGTCAATGGTGTTGAGGTTTGTGGGAATTATTTGAACATGCTTTTTCTCCGTTGTTTTTGTTTTCCGTGAAGACAAGAACGATGTTGGGTTTACAAGGACGAACAGGTGCGATGCCAGGTTCGAGATCACTCACCAGCAATGGCAAGTTTTTCGAGGTCACAAACCAAAAGACATGGCATTGCTCATGACCACGCTACAAACAAATTCCCAACGTAAGTGCTTGCTTCGGCAGCGATTTCGAGTCAACGAGAGCTCACCTAAATGCAACTGCTTAGGTCACTTGACTTCATGATGGATCGAGCGAGGATTAGAGCTGATCCCGCACGCACAAAATTGAAACAAAAGTGAAGAAAAATGCCAAAAATGTGCCGGAAAATCAAAGGTCTTCATCTCAAAATCCTGTTCAGAGGAACTGAAAGTGTACATACACTATTTTGAATTTGTTTACTTTATCAATGTCTATTTTCATGAATATATCTCTACTTAGATGTCGAGGTATATATCCATGATTTCATCCATATCCATATCCAAAAATAAATATGGGTATGTAATTGTAGATAATTGGTATCCATTTCCTCATCTAAAACCGTATCTTTATCTTTACATAATGATGTTTAATTCTATATTTATATCTATATTTCCATCTATAATACAACTATATGTTCATTTATTCTCAATTCACATGTATGTTTACCATTGATCCCTATTATTTATCAATATAAATATATTCATCAGAAAATAGACATGCATCTCAATTGATTTATCTCTTTTCATCTGGAATGTTAATTATGAATCTCAAAAGATGTATTTATCCTTATTCATAACTACATGAAAGTAAATATTTATAGTTACATTTATTTGAAAATTAACAATTCTATAAAAATGTTCATATATTCATGTATATCTACTCATAGAAATTAAGATTATCTCACTGAATTGTAATAATGTGAGAATAAGATGATGCAAGTACTCATAAATAACATGATTTTCCATAGTTTTGTTCTGATATTCGTAGTTTAAAATTTTTGGGAATTTAACTGTAGTATTAAGGTTCATATGGAAAAACTTAGCTTACGAATAGAACACTATTAGAGAAGATATATTTAATTATTTTATTTGCAACTTCTATTCCCCCGAATAGGGTAGTGAGAGATCTACCCTTAACTTCCCGGGACATTTTCGGCATTTAGCTCAATGTCATTTTTTCTTGCATGTGGGAGATGAAGTCCATTTCTTGCTCGATCCATCGTGTGGTCGAGTGACCTTAGTAGCTGCATTTAGCTGAGCTGTCGCTGACTCGTAACCGCTGCCGAAGCAAGCAATTAGGGTATGGTTGGCGTGGCACGATTTACGGGCCTTGTCCTCCAAGCTACACGACCTCGACTTCGTTGGCGTATCTCGCAAACAACTCGACCTCGGCCGATTTTCCGTTGGACACCGTTCGGACGATCGACCGAGGTCGTGCAGATTACCAGACATGCGACTGATGTAGAGGTCGAGTAGGTTAGAGTACAGTTTTGTAAATCGTGCCGCGCCAAACACACCCTTAGGTTGCGCAGCTGTCTGAAGCGAAGTCATGAGCGTTGCCGTGTTTTTTGGTGCGCTACCTCGAAAAACTTGGCATTGCTGGTAACCAATCTCTAAGCTGGCATCGCACCTGTTCTTTCTTGCGAACGCGGCATCGTTCATATCTTCACTGTTTTGTTTTTTATTCCTTACAGTCGTTGATCATTCTGTGGTCCACGAACGATTTTGTCCATCATGAACGGAGCCCTTCTTTGAGGTATCGCTTCCATTGCAAGCATAGTGATACGATCTCAACGAGGGTGATATGGTCTTCCGCTCCTCCGGTGTCGTGAACTGAAATGGTTTCTTTTTGTTGATAATTTGTTCTTCAAACCCATAATAATTGCTTGTTTTGAAGCAGTTTCATAAAATTAGTTTCTGAATACTTCTAATACATATATGCATTGCTGAGGTTTCCTGCCAGGACTTCGAGCTTTGTGACAGCTATTGATGTAAATCCAAGACTGGCACAAAAGTCTGACCGCGGGGTAACGATATGCAAAGCCAGGAGAAATCGCTCGTTACGTCAGCATCCAAGAAGACAAGATTGGCCCGATGCTGTACGATACGCCCCAAGGCTCTCATTGCGGCACTCGTGCCTACCTCGAAATGCTTCAATGTCTTGCGGACGCTGAGGTGCCAGTGGTCAAAGAATACCTTTCGTTGCCGATGTCCCTGAATGCACTCGCAACTGAAAGCTGCAGTATCTCATGCTGCTAAATCGCGTGCATAGATCCGACCCTTTTGTTTTTGAACCTTGCGTGCCCTTCTGGACACACTTGAAAAAACCATCGGTTGTGCCACTCTCCCGTTAAGTTCTAATCCGTGTCAGATTAACGCAAAAAAGTGTAGAAACGCGACACATAACTATGGCGACAAAAGCCAAGTCACAAGTCGGAATGGGCTCACGGCCAAGTCTTCAAAGAAGTGGATAGGAACTTCAGCTAAAGAAATCCAACAACGCAAACCCGGCGAGAAATCGAATAACAAACAAGGAGAGTTGGACTAGCAAACCTGGCAGTTTGCAAAAGAGTCCAAACCACAAAGAAGAAACTCCACGAACAGAAGAAAAAACAATGCACTGCAGTCAGCGGTCAGAATGCAACAAAATGATCCGCACCAGGTGACCTTACATGTAAGTTCCAGAATAGCCTTTCACTGAACGAGTAGACAAAATAAACTGAGGCAAACCTAGATCTGAACCTGAATCAACCATTGTCAAAAACAAGTATAAAAGTATATTCAAGAAAAAATAGGTATATAAATTGTTAAAAAAATCAATAAAGTTTTCTAAAGTGAAAAAATTCAATGCACAACAACGTTCACCATAATTTTTCATCATCATGCATGGTTCGACTAGATTAGATTTTCTATTTACATATACACAAGGATGGAATTTGTAAAATAAGTTTTAAATCGAAGTAGCTAAATATACTTTACCAAACGCTCATCAAACATTAAAAAAATTGAAACTTTCAAGAAAAAGGGAATGAATGCACAAAGAAAGAAAAACAATCCTTGGAGTTGTAAAATACGATTGCTCACTCAAGGTATTAAAAATATAAATATGAAATCTTTTAGCATGATTTCTTCATCTATCCTCACATATTACTCAAAAATGGAAAACAATGTGGATTAAACCATTACTAAAGGGGTCAATAAAGAGAAAACGATACATTCATTTCTTAAGGAGTAGAAATAAGTACATGTTTATGATTCAAATATTAAAACAAAATACATAAAACTGAAAATATAACTTTATCAACCCCTTCGAAAACATTTAAAAAATTATATACAAACTTATATCTAAGACATGTCTATTTATATTTTATTTACAAAATCTTGCACCATGTCTATAAATTTATCTAAATCTATATCTTTACCTTTACATATAAATATGGATGTAGATATAGATAAATATATATGAACAGGTATAGATATAGATATAGATATGGATAAAGATATACATATAGATGTAGATATAGATATAGATATAGATATAGATATAGATATAGATATAGATATAGATATAGATATAGAAATAGATATAGATATAGATATAGATATAGATATAGATATAGATATAGATATCGATATAGATATAGATATAGACATAGATATAGATATAAATATAGATATAGATATAGATATAGATGTCGATATAGATATAGATATAGACATTGATATAGATATAGATATAGATATAGATATAGATATAGATATAGATATAGATATACACATAGATATAGATATAGATATAAATACAGATATAGATACAGATACAGATACTGATACACATACAGATACAGATAGAGATACAGATACAGATACAGATATAGATACAGATATAGATATAGATACAGATA
>SZWC01009301.1:97771-109079 GCA_023375785.1 Penium margaritaceum | reverse complement strand
GAGAGAGAGAGAGAGAGAGAGAGAGAGAGAGAGAGAGAGAGAGAGAGAGAGAGAGAGAGAGAGAGAGAGAGAGAAAGAGAGAGAGAGAGATAGACTCATGCAAAGTGTAAAAAGCTGAAATTCCTTAGAGAATAATGTACAAGAATCCTAATCCACAAGATAATCTTCCTCGTACCCGTATTGGCCAGAATCGGCCATGTAGTTCATCATGTTGCTTGATGCTATCCACTGGGAGTTGGCATCCGGGCACTTGCCCCCCCCACCCTGCCTCTGTGCATTTTGTACAGTTTATGGACCCCTTCAGATATGTGCCCAACCCTTCATCATCCATCAAACAGATTTTTCCTTGATGGTAGGCATCCCAAATTGATGTGGTCCGTGTCCTTCAACTTTCCCCCACCCATGTCGTGTAACCTCTGGAAACTTTCCCCTTGAATGGCTTTTACAAGCCAATGTTGCATGGCTACAGCTTGGCGGTGCACCCCGTAGGACTGTATAGAAATGACACCTAGAAGATGCATTTGAGCACCCATGTGTGGAAGTCGTCCTACACCTGCAGCTACCATGCGTTGAGCACGAGTAAAATATTTTTTCACTACGTCGAGCTCATGCTCGACACACATGTAGATGAAGTAGGAATCTAGCACCATGCAGAACTACTAGTTTGTTGTCTTAACGCTTGCCCAACGGTTGATCGCGTGCATAAAGTACCACTGGCTTGTCCAGAGCGTGGTTTCTGTGTTGACGCCAGTGGGATGCCGAGTAAATGTTTTGAAAGTCCAAATGACCTGGAATGGCCGAAGGCCACCATCCATCATACATGTAGCAAGGCACGTCACCCGCCTCTTTTCCTCCTTCTCGTACACCTCGACTTCATCCGCTCCTTTTGGTGTATACATGTAGCGAGGCGACACCTTGCTACATGTATGCATGTACGATGAGGTGGACGCTGGTATGATTGGTATCCACCACAAAGTTTGGCAAGATGGCATGGACCACCTCAAATATTGAAGAGATACATTGTAGGACCCTCCTCTCACACATCATTCAAGTGCACGTATTACATCTCGTTTTGGTATGTGGTGGTCGGCAAATAAATCCTTCTTACCTTGGCTCCCTTGGATGCATAGAGCATTGCATCCAGCTTCCTCCTTTGGCTTATCGTCACCAACGACAAGTGCTAGAGCCTAGCGTAGCTTCAACACTATACCGCATGGCTCGTATCAGCCTATGACATTATTGCATGACAGCTTGTCATACATAGATGGTAGAATGGGACTGCATTGTGTATAGTGTAGAAGAGTGATTGCATAATTGAATGATCTGTCACGCACGACAGTAGCCTGGATGATAAGGACATGAAATAGGCTGAACCAGTCCATGTACGCCCCTCCTTTGTCGCTGCATGTTGTTGAAAAGGGATAACAATGACATGGACTTGGTGAGTTGCAGTGAAGTTTCATTGTAGTTGTCAATATCACTATCAGTGGCATCATCTTTGTTGGATTCTAACTCAGTGATGAGCTGCGCGACGATCTACTTCTCGACGGCGTCTCGCTTGGTCAGCTCCTCTACAAGAAGTACTGCATGCATGTTTTCATCGATGTCGTAGAAAATGGCTGTCTTCCCATCTTCTTCGACCGTGTACCCACCATTACATTCAACCACGGTGTCAGATTCAGGTTGTGCATGCACACCGGCATCCTCTTTGACGTTATGCAAAACGTCGAATAGGACAACGTGCTGACGCTTGCGCTGGGTATCTTTGTGAATGGAGGTGTTCGGACCCAGGATGAGTGGATCACTTATTTCATTGATGTGTGTGCACGCAAGAACATGTACTGTGGCAAACATAGATGGCTATGTTTTTTTCAAGTGGAAACTCATGGCCCCATAAGCAATTCACCTTAGCCAAAACCTTTTTAGATGTATTGTATCCATTAATAAGACAATTTGAAGGCACATACACAAAACGTTGTTACTCTTTGCCAAAATCTATAGTTCAAAAGACCATACGTGTACCAATGTGTGGACTCTCGTTCATCCTCAAAATGAGCAATCATGGCTGTGGTCTTGTTCCTAATCTTGCCATTGCTGGCCCCACTTTTCGAGAAAACTGTACTTGTTTTTGGAGTGTCAACATTCTATAATATTTGTACATGATGATACAGCCCAGGAAATCCAAGGTTTTCAGGTTGCTTGCGGCTTTGTATAGGCATAAATGAGAACTATTGCCTTAGCATTTCATAGATCATCTTCCCATCTTTAAATTTTACCAATGATAGTATCATCTCACGAAGGAACGACGACGGTATAGCTGTTTTTGCGAACCATGGCAATCTGCCACTAGTAGCACAACTAGTGGCAGTGACAACCGCTCAAAACTCCCTGGATCAATGTATCACATCGGGGCACCATTACAAAGTGCTCTTGGCCCTCAATAATGTTTTACTTTTTTAACTCCAGGACACCAAGGCATGCTTTGGCTTTGTTGGTTCTTCCAAGGGTCAAACCCTTGTTATTGGGGATAAACTCACATCACCTGTTTTCCCCTCAACTGGTCCAACCTTTGGCTAGGCATAACTTCCTCGACCTTTGTTGATTGACCTCAGTACTTGGCGTTTATTGAATGAATTTTCCAGTATGTTCCAGGTCCACACTCAGAATATAGATTGAATTAAGTCTCAAGCTGTGATCATTGTTGTAGGCATTGTCAATCTTACACTCTCTCCCCTTTTAAATTGAGTCGTCTCAGTTTGTTTCTGGTACTCTCGGAAAATGGCATTCACCCCACCAATGGTGAGATTGTGAACAGGTTCTAGTGTTTTGTGGAACATGTCATAGCTTTTCCACTTGACTAGGTTCTCGTGTCCTTGGCCACAAAGACAACGGTCATGGATGGGCTCCACCTCGAACTCTTGCTCATCCTCAATGATCAACGGTGGGGGAGGCTTGGAGCTGCGGCTAGGAAAATCCTCAACCAGATCATCATAGAACTTTATCTTGGAATTTTGGAATACGTTGTGGACAGACGTGGAAGGTGGAAGAGCCAACCGCACCACCGTGGTTGTCCACCTTCTCGACTCCTTGAATGGAACAAGCCACCAGGGTTTCAACCTTTGTGAACCGATCCCACGTTGTTTGACACCCTGCAATTTTGAAAATCATACAATCACCAGATTGAGTGTTGTGTCTACATGTCGGTAATGTGCCTCTGTCTTATCTGCTAGTGTACCTTTGCCAATGCTTGCCATGCCACTTCCTAGATATTTTCTAGGTCACAAGTGGTGGAAATCCTCAAGCAGGTTGCTCGCAGTGTGCAAAGCAAGGAGTACAATGGAC
Source organism: Penium margaritaceum (assembly GCA_023375785.1). Taxonomy (NCBI): domain Eukaryota; kingdom Viridiplantae; phylum Streptophyta; class Zygnematophyceae; order Desmidiales; family Peniaceae; genus Penium; species Penium margaritaceum. The sequence continues at coordinate 105,737 of SZWC01009301.1, read as the reverse complement.
ACCGTTGTGTTCACCACCTTGAGTATGCCTTGCTAGTTGGGGAAAGACTGATAGGGTTGCATGAAAATTCCATGAACGGTAGCGGTTGGTCCCATGTCACCTCGTCCGGATCACCAATTGTATGGAGGAGCTGCTCCTGTTTCCGGTTTACCCGCTCCATGCATTTCTTAGTCCGTGCACAAAAACTGGTCGACAGAAGTACCTTGCTTCTATGCCACTGCGGGACTTCTTGCCATGACTTTCCTTGTAAGTGTGGGTGATGGTTGCTTAGAATGGATTGTGGCATACTACGGTGGTGTATTGTGTACCCCATGATCAGCCAAACCATGCCCTACACTCTCACCGTGTTGAGTGTTGTGATGAAACTTGACATTCTTCTCAAGTTATCTACTACCGCCAACATCGCATTCTTACCCGCCATTGTCTTCAATTCCTCAAATTTGCTTGCCACAACTGCTTGGGAATAAGCATGGGTTAGAGGAGATCCGGGGCCTTTGCCCATTACGCAATGTGACATTGCAATGCATAACAACTCTAGCAACATTCGGCCACCTTCGACATTATGGTGGGCCACCAATGAAAGAGAGCCACTGTCCTTGATCTCTTGTTGGTGTTTAACATGGCTTCTTGGGCCACTGTCATGAAACTCCCTTAGAAAATGAGCTGCCAAACTGTTGGCACTGCGGAAACCACCACCTGTTACCAATACAACACCTCGAAGAAAAATCTTCAAGATTCATACTCCCAGTGCACCTCATACCTCTATGCAGGGATTTTCACCAGGAAATCATCATTGTGGATGGTGAGGAATGAAGCCCCCATCTTGAGGTCCGATTGCCGTGAGAGTGTATTGGCTAGGTTGATGCGACCCAGTCAGTGGATGATCTTATAGTCCGAGTGTATCTTGAGGTACTCCACCCACTACACTTGCCACTGGCTCGGATTCAGCTTTGTCTTGTAATGTTTTAGCGTGTGTTAGTGGGTGTAGACAATGCAGTTTCTTTGCTTGAAGTAGTCGCAATGATTCATGAGGTTGCAAGTGTGATAAGCATCTCCTTTTCATGGATGGCATACTTAAGATTTGCTCTACACAACCTACAAGAGTAGTATGCGACAGGTTGCAACCCATTGTCAAATTCCGACAAAACGATACCACCAATGCCCAAGTCTGATGCATCCGTTGCCATGTCAAATTCCCAGCAGTTGTCAGCCAAGTGTATGGCCTTCATGGAATTCACAACCTTGTTGTGAACTCCATGGCTTCTTGCTGGTTGACCTATCAAGTGTATACGAGTTCCTCGTGACAAAAGTTGGAGGTTGGCGCCTGCAATCCTGCGTAGCCAATTATAAATCTTCATTAGTATTAGCAAACACGGAAGAAAGAAAATCTTGCATATTGTGCACATTACATAGCTTCAACCACAATTGCATGACCGGCACGGTACGCAGATCTTGTGATGTATCCAAAAATTCAACATTCTCCACCACAAACACACACTTTGAAACCTTTGCTTAAACTCATCCTTCCTCAAGATCTCGAGCACCTTCCTCGCATACTTCTTGTCCTCCTGTTTCTTTTTTATGTCATCGTGGTATACTACCATGCAGTCATCCATGCGACGAGGACGGCTGGTGCATCGGTGAACCTGAGAGGATTTTATGAAGAACTCAGGGTGGCCATTCCGGGTGTGGAAGGCCGTCTTTTCTCGACCATCTACTATAACACATGTTTGATGACAGACATAATGTAGGCGGATCTTTGTGAGGAATCGAGCTGCTCACTCCTTGCCAAATAGCGCCTCGGGTTGTGGAAATAGGTAGTAGTTTTAATCTTTAATTGATTAAATGCCTGACATTCTACACACATGAACATCTCCCCCATCATTTGTATACAAATAGCACATGTGCAATTTATTGAGACAAGGAGGTGCGGATATGGCCTTGTTCCATCGTCTCGCGTCACTCATGTGACACATTGTATGAGTAAGTGGCCACGCTCAAGGCTTGAGATTACTGTGATGGTCCATGGTCCATTGCGGTGGCAGACCTGCTGGGAGGGTGTAGGGGAACACATCCTCGAACTCTGTATGCACCTTGTGGAGCCCCTTGGGTACCACAAAAAAGTGCCATGGGCCTGCAGCTGCTTACTATTCGTAACATGTAACGTGTCAGGAGCCGCAACCTTTGGTTCATCATAATCATCCTCCATGTCTCACGTGAAGACAATGATATGCTCCCATTCCCAAATCACGTATGTGATATGCACCAAGTTGAGTATCATACGTATCAATTCCTTCTTGCAAGGCACTAAATTTGTGGCAATTCCTCCTCAAGAGTCACCTCCTTGTAGCCTCTTCCTCTGACTATGTACGTAGGAGGTACTCCTTGTCTCCAAGCTTGACTGAGATGGTACGTACCTCCCAGTCGACAATGGGAAATCACTAACAGATATAACATGTTTATCCTTCACCATAAGCACCAGGTAGATGGTCATTGTGTGATTCTTGTCCATGCAAATAAAGAGAGGAAAGGCCATGTATCCCACCTTCATGTTGTTGTCCACTTAGTTAGCAATCCACTTCTTTCTCTTGAGTACAAAACTCACTGGAAGCTCACACAACTATGGCTTGCACCACAATCCATCGGACTCTCTGTTTTTCACTTTATACCTTTCACTTGAACCTTCAAGAGAAGTATGGACTGCTTCTTCCTCATGCCTTGATCTTGAACATCCCCTCTATTTCCCACAAGGAGTCTTTATTGGTGGTCAAGTTGCAGTTTGGATGAAGATGAGTCAGGAATAACACCATTTCATCCCATCTCTCCTTATCTCTTCGTTTTCTTTGTACTTGCTCTGTTTCCTTTTTGGTTTGCTTCCCCTTCCCTTGCTTCTTACCCTTGTCGTCATCCTTCTTTACACTCCAAATTTTGCACACCATGTGGCAAACCTTTTTGCACTAAATGTACTTGCATTACAACTATTCAACATATGGTGGTTCTTGATGGTGATATTCAATACCTTGTAATCCATGCACATCCACATCTCTCGAGTTTCCTTTCTCACAAGAAGTATACGTGCATCATATGGTCATGTGGATGGCATGAGCGAGCCCCAACCAAGTGTCTCATCCAAATTTTCTTTCAGCTTAATCTGCTTGTGGCCACTCGTTCTCCCAGTTCCCTTCGCCGATGGTGTATTGTCCAGTTTTGCATCTACCTAATGATGTTTTCTATAATATGAAGGTAGTTCTTGAGGCATTTTGTTCGGTATATCCCCATCAAAATCCTTGATTAGTGGTGCAAGATCCTCCTGTATTGCTACAAACATTTCAGGTGTTGAGGTTGATGAGGACATTGATATTACTTATACTACTAGAATCTCCTCTACTTCCCGTGGTTCAACGTGGACTAGCCACGGTTCACCTTAGAGCCACATACTACTTGGTTATACTCCAAGATGTGAGCTATGTGCGTCAGCTTGCGATTGCTACTTCCTCTACCAAATTGTCCTATACTACAGTTCAAAACCACTACTATGTTGTGGATCACTTTAGAAGAGACAAGTGTTGCAATCCGTCATTAATGCTGGTTTAGACAACGTTGCTACTCTAGCCCGATGTAGATTGTCTTCATGCGTGGAATCTTGACTAGGAATGATTTTGTGGTCACTCATTGGACAAGAACCATGGCAAGTTGCATCCCGTAGTTCTCCGATTTGCCATTATAGTAGTTAAATGTATCAAAAAAGTTGCAATCGTCCGTCAGTGCCCTTCGAACACCTCAAGCCCAGTCTACAAACCCAACTTCCAAACCATTTTGATGCTTAGCTATGAGAATACCCTCCATCCAGTTGTGCCGATACCATTCTGCGACCTTTTTAATCCCTTGGTTGTACCATCCGCATTGGTATCGCCGGTTAATCGTCCTTCCATCCAGTGTCAAACTTTGCGATATCATGAATCCTTGCCTGTAGCATGGAGAGCCGTACAAATGGATTACCAGTCAGTGTGATAATTCTGAACTAGGCAAGATGTTCATTGTTTCATCCTATCCTTGGCCTACTGCTTCTCGTTTCAATAGACACGCAATGTATGACCTGGCCTCCTGTAAGTCGAGCACAACCATTGGTTGCGTCGATCGACAGCGTTAATCTCCATTCGAGACGAGATTTCCGTCAACTACGACCTTTTCTGTTGTCACATTGATTGTGACTTTGGGCTCTCCAGCCACTGGATTATTGTACCCAAGTGCTGGTGTCGATGTGGTGAGCTCTTGTAATAATTCACATAAGGGAGTATTATATGCCAAATATTGTGATTGCCCATTGGATTTCATGTTTGAGGCTGATGTCGTGGAAACAAAGTTCATTCGGGTTAGTGTCACCACTAGTGATGTTTTTGTGAAAACATCAAGTATACTCCGTAAAAAAATGGTATTGACACAAGCGTTGAAGCTTTTATTTGTACCTTGGATTTTCCATTCAAAGGTCGGAAGTGGGCGAGGATGGTGTGTACAAAGTCGTTCTATGTTTCCCATGGAGTAAAATGATTGTGCCATGTCAGACTTATGTGCTGGAGAGATAGGTTGTCTATGCTTGGCAATATCAAAACAATTGCTTGAGCTCTTGATCCGGCCTAAGCCATTTCTTGCTACTGTTGGATAGGCTTTAGATTGGACCACCAACACAATGATGTGCAATGCAAAAACGAGGTTGCGAGGTTTAATTTCTTCTTGTTGTTGTTAATTATAGAGTTTGTGAAGCACGCTAAAGATAACGTCAAATACATTCAAACCATCGGTCCTTTGGATTTCTCCAGGATCGAATGATTAAAAAAGCGATAGTCAGGTTTTGGGGTTTTGTAGCCTGGCAGTGCCACTTCGACCGGTCGAAGGAGCCACGTGGCTCGAGCAAGGTCACATAGGACTGTGGGCGGTGAGACGGGATGGCTTGAGGGTCCGAGACCCTCAAGCCGCCGTTTTGGCCTAGTTGGCCAAGGATTCCGTTGAATCCGTTACAGGTTCACCCCACAGTTAGTTTGTTCCCTTTGTGGGTATTTTCTCTCTCTCTCGTGTGTGTATCCTGAAGCTCTCCCGCAGTCATAATCATTTGTTGGAGAAGATGGTTATTTATGCTCTCGAGTCGCTATAACGTTCGGTATAGGTCTTCATCACTGCGAGCATTTCAGGAGGTGCCTCCCATCGCGCCTGGTGTTGTCGCGACATACACGTGCGGAGGCAAAATGTTTGTTGAGCTTGAGGGGTCCGTCACCAGATTGGCCGTCGAAGTTATAGGAGTTGCGTCATTCAACACAAAACTTGCGATCGTTGCGTGGCTCGCTTGGAGATTGTGGTGTGCTTTGCGGAATTGATCCTCGTCACTAGAGTCTTCGCGATGTTTTGCTACTTGTGGTTGGGTGCGCTGAAACTTCCATCGTTGTTGTCACGAAGTATAGGGCTATCTTGGACCAAAGAGCACACCAAAGACTTGCGTGATGATGATGTCTTGGAGATAAGTCATTGGTTACCACTCAAGCAACGATGGGCTCGTATAAAAGGTGTTACACAAAGCATACCGTGGATCGTTCGTCAAGAAGAGGTGCGGACTAGGCAAAAAATTGTGGAATCAAGACAATTGCACTGTTTGTGATAAGGAATAAACGCACTTCAATTAGAAGTTTGGAGCTGTTGAGTGCATTTATAGAACAATAGAAACAAGAGCGAGTCATTAATCGGGTGTTGGGCACACAGTGAAGTGCCGCATTTGACGACAAGGTGTAGAAGGCTACTCCGAGAAAGTGCATTACGAGGGGTTCTAATAACACGGGGCAAGTCTTTATGAAAGCCTGGTGCCATGAAAAGTCGACCAAATAGTTTCGAGACATCGATACGGTCCGCGGTAGTTTTGGAATCATTTTTGAGGTGGTCAAACTGATTGGAATGCTCCAACGAAAAACCAAAGGCCAGGGACAGACTTCAAAATGACCTCGACTGATTGGCGCGAAACGTCGAAGGCTGGAACACGCTAGGACATGGACGTAATGGTGAGAATTCTCCCTGTGTGGAATTGATATATGTTTTTTTATGCAAGAAAGGTAGCAAAATTCTGGTAGCACGTGCGTTAAACATGACTTGAGAGTGAGAGAGACGAGACACCGAGGCACGTGTAAGAAATTACTACGGGAGAAACACGTTATTCTTTTCAAGAACCAATTTTTTTGGGAAATAAAATGTTTTTAAGACTATTTAGTGGAATTTAACGCACTTTAAGGCGAGTTTATTTTGAAAGTCATATTCGACCTATCAAAAGTACACGAATTGTCTTCTTGAGTTATTGGATACTACCGATGCCTTCTTAGATGCAATAGAATCGTGATATTTGGGTTTTGCGCAGACTGAGAGCTTGAAGATGATGGTTTCTAGAGTTGGGAAAAGGGAAAACTTTGAAAGTTGAGACCTTGGTGATGATGAAAATGTACGATCAGGGAAAAATAGAATGTTGGACATGAAATGAATGATTTCATTTTTTCTACCAGTTGCATATGATGTTTTATACCCCACCTATCTCTCCAAAGTTTTCTGAAAGAGCCCTATATCGAAACCAATGTCCTTCATGGGGTAGACTCAAACCCGGGCTTGTCTAGGTGCCGTGGGAGCCCTTCCGCCGCAGTTGATTATGATGAGGGTTCAATGAAGGTAGAAAGTGGCCGGGATCGGGTTCTGGGATTGTCTCACTTGAAGAGCTCACCGCTTTTGCAAGTTCGCCAACATATGTGGGGCCTTTTCGGAGTGTACCGCGCATCCGGGACAACAAAGCTGTAATTACGCACCCTTCTGGCCGCACCAAGTCAGCGGTTGCGTCTGCGGGCGGTGCCGGTCAGGAGTAAGGTGTTGGAAAATGTCGTCTCGAACGATTTTTCTTGTTAAAATCGAACAATTCACTTCGATGGACGTGTGCGAGGCAAGAGTAGGGTCAGTCAACCTTACTTCGTCATTCGTGTGACAATTCCGCGGCATAGTCCAGGCCGTGTGTTGAATTCAAAATGAGCCCTCACATTTGGGCCACTGGGTGCTTCGTCCTCGAGGAGCCAGCATACCCTTGCGCACGTTCTCCCTCGAGAAAGCCGAATCGAGGATCTCTTGGTTCCTGCGGTTTCAGTCCGACGCGGTAGCGGACGATTGCTCGGGTGGAGACAATGGTATGAGCTGAGCTGCAGATCACCCGTCAGTCCGACCCAGGCTCAAGGACCCCTCTCGGACTCTATCCGCAATCTTGCCGTATGAGGTCCTCGAGAATTTTCATTTCCTCCAGTGGCGCCCCCCCTCACAGCGTGGCCCAGTGCTTCCGTCGTCGTCCATCGTAGGTGGACTGTGGCAAGTCTTGATTTCCACCGTAGTCAGTGGGGCCGCGCGCTCGCGAGTGCAGACACCGGAGGGACTGCAGCACGCGGTGAGACCGCATGAGCACGCGAGAGAGCGGCGCAGCACGCCGTCGAAGTCTGCGCCGATTGCTTCAGCTGATGGCTGCGCCGATGGCTTCGGAGGGGTGATGGCTTCGCCGGTCACCCCCGCAAGAGCCCACGACACCACCAGCGCCGCTGCCTCCACCACCGGCCCATTACTGTCTCCGAAAGCTGCGACGCCCGTCCCGACCACGGCGGGATGACTCTCAAAAGTAGTCAATCGCTACCAAAGGCGTCCAGCTTCTTGGTAACACAAGTGGGAGGCAACGTGAGCCACACGCATTGTCGCAGCCTATCCGCAATCCGCACCAGTCCCCATCTCTCCGCATCCGATCTTCGACAGGCGCACACCCTCGCCGACCATGCCGACCGCCCTGACGGCGACGACGGCCTCCCTCCTCCTCACCCTCACCCTCACCCTCGCTGGGGCATGGCAGTACGCGCGGCAGCAACAGCAGCAGCACCAGTGGCAGCAGCCCGCGCCCCTCCTCCTGCATTGGTGGGCC
>SZWC01009301.1:47532-87976 GCA_023375785.1 Penium margaritaceum | reverse complement strand
AGGAGCATGCTGTGGGGGAGGGGCATCGCCGGACAATGTCTCTCGAATGGTAGCAATGTAAGTCTCCTGGGCACTGATCTGGGAGCGCATCTCGTCCTCCTCAGCTCGGCATCTCAGACAGGAATGACTAGGTGCTGCCGACCTAGTGAAGGGAACTGACCCTGCAATCACTACCATAGGTGGGCAAGACTCCAATGCCCCCTCCAAGATCTCAGACGTCAGAATGGTGTCTCTATGAACTGCTGCACAATCACTGACAACTTAGGTAACATCAAACACAACAGATCCGGTCGATACAGGTGAGGCTGCTAATGTGGCCAATGATGCTGATGCAGGTAAGACTGCCGATGTAAAAGATGCTGCCAGTGAAGCTGGTGCAGTCGATGCAGCTGCTGTCTCAGAGGGTGATGTTGTAGAAGATGCAGGTGTAGTCGCTGATGCAGAAGATGGAGCTGATGTGGAAGATGAAAGCACTACTGAGGTACTACACACAGCTAGTGCAGTCGACGCAAAGGGTACAACAGATGCAGCCGTCACAGACGCTGCTTCAGTACCTAATGCTAACGGAGGTGTCGATGCAGCTGGTGAAAGCGATGTAGAGGAAGAAGATAACACCAAGGAGGAAGCTAATGATACAACTGTAGTGGAAGATGGAGCAGCAAGTGCTGCTGGAGCAGCTGTCATAGCTGATGCAACTGGAGCAGCTGTCATAGCTGATGTCGTGGTACATTTAGTGTACCGTGATACACGGTAAAATGCACAACATAAACATTACCATAAATGTACCACATTACTTGATTTCACATGGATGATGCGACCACTTCCCATGTTGATTATCGCAAATCTTTTCGTCAACTGAGCATAACAAACCTACTCCGGAAAAATGAAGTGGGATGGAGACTGTAGACGTATTGAAGACAAAAAACAATTCATTCCAAAGGTGGACTAACTTCACGACTTGCCTGCTAAAGATAGACAAAAGAGAAACGTGACGGAATGTAAAATCCTTTTCCGCTGCAAGAATGGGATGTGGATAAAGGGTGAGGGTGGCCTTTCAAGGAGCGAGAGGGAGGGGGGTAGCTTGACATCCCGTTAGGGGCTGGCAACACGACGATCAGGTCATTGAGGAAACGCGACCTCCAATTTCTATTCCAGTCTCGATGCCTTCCGATTCTCACGCAGACCAGTCGCGTCACGTGTCATTTCAATCAATCAAGGTCTCATTTTCTGACGACTTCTCTAGCCATTCAATCGACTTCGGTATGAGTACAACCCTATCTGTGCAATTCAGCGGACACCACGTTTGATCAAGTCACAGCAAGCAAGCATGGAGAACGTTTTTTGTGCCTGTATATTTTAACACATCTGGAAACGAGAGAGATTTTTATCTTGGTTTTGATCTCTGAAATAGATGGCTCCGATGTGCAATGAATGTGTCCGTGAGAGAAATAGGAATGCAATGTTTGAATGTTTGCCAAAACTCTTAAACGACGACAGAAAAACAAAACAAACAGTACCACAAATGTGAATTGCATGAGCAACTATGTTTTTATGCTCAACCATATGAAACCTTGTATGATGCCTTCGCAAGTCATCATGTTCCGTTGTCGTTAGTGTGTTGCCTTTCGTTCCTTCACTTTTTTTGGATCGCATTACCAGTACATGTTCGATAGAAAACCTTTGAATCTATCCCTACTACAGTACTGTACCACACTATGGTGTCGCGGTATGGGGAGTACCCTACCACATCAATAACGATGCCGTAATGGTACCGTTAGAAAAGACACCGTACCGTGGTTCTTTAGAATCGATGAACAAAAACACAGTATATTGCGGTACTGGTAATACCGCCACCAGCCTTGTCCTCGGACATTGATGCCATGGAAAAACAATAGATTATTTTGTCAAGTGGCATGACTACGATGCCGCACACAACAGCTGGGAGCCCTACAACAACCTCCAAGATGTCAATCATATGATTCACGGCTACTTTCATTCTCACCGGCCTACGTCTGCCAGCGCTACGAGACATTACGGTTAAAAGGAGGGGAATTGTAACGCCCCTGATGTACACGAGTCCATTGAACTCAGGTGTGGGTGTTTTTTTCTTTACATTCATGGCCCACTATGCGATGAATTCCAGATTTTGAAGCCGTTCTGTTGAGGGAATTTTGTCCAGCTGCCCCGACCTCCGATGCTCCGTTAGTGAAGTTTTTGACAACTTTTACCCCTGTCTAGAAAGGTCGACAGAAGTGTCGCGAGCCATATCAATGTTTTGATATCGTTCAGTTGACATCTCAAAGACACTCGACTTTAAGAAAGAAGCATCATGATATTCTCGAAGCACCCCGACTTCTCGACGGAGCTTCTTGAATCCACCTTTCACTTCACAATCTCACATGCGTCACTAGGCTCAAAATTCGATGACCCGACTTACGCCTCATTCTTGTTCTCAGCATTGTATGTATGTGCTTGATGCACCCGACACTTGTCATCGAAGTACACTTCCTCCTTGATACAAGGAATCCAACTGTCCCAAACTTTTGAATAGTCTGTTGTCCCGCACCTCATCCCTTCGAACCACCTAAGTTCCGCTCAACGTTACATTAGATATCTTGATTGTGAATACATCATAGCATATGGTAGGTATTGTCATGGGGTGCATGTGAGGATGTGTGGTGATTTTTTTCTCTGAGAAATACCCTTGAGAAGTTGAGGGGATTTGAGTATTTTGAGGTGTGCATTCATAATGGTCTAATTCCATTGTTAAGTCGACTGAAAAACTATCGTCACATCGATACAATTTGTGAAATTTGACCATTCTACTGTTCCGTACCAGATGTACACAAGTCCCTAAGCCTTTTGAGTGGCCATTTTTGTCATTATACAAATTTCCCAGAACATTGTGAGACCCTGATTTTTTCTCCGATAGTTGAGGACAATCTGGCCACCTCCCCTCTCCCCCCCAGCAATTCCTTCTTGCACATTCTGACAACTTTGACTACTTTCGAGAAATATCGACAAAAGTTTCACGACCTTTCGGTTGACTTCTCCGCGCATCAAAATTTATCAAGATGTATAATGATGCATCTCGCATCTTCACTGTCAATCTTCGAAGCCAACCAATTCCTTGACAGAGCTTCTTGATTGGACCACTCAAGGCGCGACTCAACACGCATAGCTCGACGATCTACGCAACAACTTTGACTACGTCTCATTTGCAGCTTGACACTTGTATACATGTATTTGGTGTTTTGACACTTGTCATTGAAGTACACTTCCCGCCTATTAGAAATTTCTCAAGTGTCCCAAACTCTCAAGTTGTGTTCTGCCTCACAACTCATACTTATTCACCACCAACGCTCCATTCGGCATAATACTTGGTCTTAGAGCACAGCCATGCTGGACAGGCATCCGACTACTTTATTCATCCGGAGGACAACCTCGCACAAGTCGACAGTGCATCTCACACGTCAAGAAATTGTAGACTTCATGACTACAATGTGAAGCGAGCGAGTACACTCGATAACCAGCAATGGGTATTTGGTGACAACTCCGACAATAGAGGAGCAGAACGTGACCATGCTCGCAAACCCTGAAGAGGCTGCAAATACTGGCGTGGCAGGCTATGTGGTAGCTGTGCCATTCTCGACGGCTCCAACGACCAATCCGACCACGGATCTGACAGCAGTAGACAAGCCGCCCCTATTGACATCCCCAACGTCTGTAGTAGGAATGACAGGTGGCACCGGACAACAAGCATGGATCAATGAGGATCTGGCGAATCGTATCTCTGTACTCAAGGGAATCAATAGCCATCTGCTCCAACAACTCAACGTCGCGACGGAGGCTCTCTGCAATGCAAGTGCACGAGAGGTGGTGCTTGTTGGAGAAACACCAAACTCTAGAAAAAACCAAGATTTTTCCGGCCCCACGTGAATGGTTTGATCCTGCAAGTTCCAATGGACCTACATTTTAGATGTGGCTAATGAGCTTGGAGGTGTCCTTCGCTGCTGTTGGGATTAACAAGGTCTGGAATAAAGTTGACCTTGGGGCCGCGGTTCTGTGTGGTACGACATTGAGTTGGTGGTCTGACCTAAAGGCCACACAATGGAAGCAAGAAATTGGTGGGGCCATCGATGGCCACCAGCGCCCATCTTGCATCGTCTATCATAGGCGTTCTACCCTTGGATCAGATCTACCCACAAAGGCAAGAGGCGTTGATGCTACCAAACGACTAGAGAGAATTATTGCACGTGATGCTTGCGCGTATTGGATGGCTAAACGAGAAGTCTTACACTCGGTTCAGACTTCAGCATCTCTGACAGCAGTCCACCATGGCAGAGTACGCGCGGAGATCCACAAGATCATCATTGATGTAGACATTGCCTCTGATGAACTCTGTTTTCACTGTAACAACGGCCTCAAATGGGACATCCAGCGAGCGATCGCCATCTTTGGTGTCTAGAATAGTTTACCACAAATGATCGTAGTAGGAGAAAGGATCAACAACGTCTACTGCAATGCTCAAATCCAAGAATCCTACAACTGGCAACCTTCTAACCACAACTATCATAGAAACTGAAGAAGCCAGTCAGGGGGCTCCTCAACTCCGATAGAAGTGGACGTCGTCAACCAAAAAGACACGTGCACCTGAAACAACTACAGAAAATTTGGGCATACTACTCGAAACTGCCGGAGCAAGCAGCATGCCAAAAAGGAAAGGAAGTCGCAAAAAATGAGTCAAGAAACAGCAAAGGGTAGGTGTGAAAGGCATACCTCTTGGCCAAGAGGAGTAATCTATGCCAAATGATCGTCCATCTGAATGGCTCACGATGTTACAGAGTGTTTCTCACATTGCCAAGTTCGACGAGGAGTAGAAGTATGACCAACCGGCAATACTGCTAAAAGTGCAACCTCGAGGTTGTCACGGTCGTAGAACGGTCTCGACACTATTTGATGGAGGTGCCTCTTACAGTTTTGTAAGCAATGAAATGGTTTGAAAGCTGGGTTTGCTGACCAAACCAGGGGTTTTTGAAGGCAAAACTGTAGATGGAAGATTGCAGATGTGGAGACTCCGAGAACCACTATGACTGCAAGTGGAAGACTTGCAGGACGGAACAGTCTGACGGTCATGTCCAACGAGTGATCACAAAGTTATTATAGGATGCGATTTCATGTACCAGCACAATCCGCAGATCGAATGGAACAGTGACGACATCTACATGGAAATCAACGGCTCCAAGTGACAACTTCTACGCAAGGGGCAGAAGACGACAATGGAAGCAATAGAGGTGGAAGTAGCATAGCAAACCATAGCGACAGAGAAGTGACAACCTGTGTAGCCGTCACTGCTCGACGTGGCTAAGAACTGTATTTGTCAAGGAGCTCACACGTGCCTCATACAGTTCGAGCCAATGGAGGAAGCGAAAGTGGTACCAGCTGACTTGTCAACATCATCGGCCTCGTTGGCCTCATCGGCATCAATAAAGTTCACAATGGTTCCCTAGGAGTTCGCACCTCTCATCTGAGAGTTTGCAGATGTTTTCCCCGATGAACTCCCAAAAACCTTGCCACCTTAACATGACATCAACCATCGCATCGAACTAGAACCAGACAGCCGACCCACAGTTTGATGAGCCTATCAGATGAGCGACCATGAGCTGACCAATCCAAAAAAGCAACTCGACAAGATGCTCGATCAAGGGTTCATCCACCCATCTACGTCACCATATGCTACACCAATATTGTTCGTAAAAAAGAAAAATGACAACATGCGGATGTGCGTTGTCTACCAAGCGTTGAACGGCGCTACTATCAAGAAGCGCAATCCTCTTCATCGTGCCGACAAACTTTTCGCCCAACTATGAGGAGCCCTATATTTCACCGAAATCGGCCTACATAGCGGGCTTCACCTGATCTGTGTGGCAGACGCCGACATTGAGAAGACGGTATTAGAAACAGGCTATGGACATTTTGAGTTTTGCCGTTATGCCATTTGGACTAACGAATGTCCTAGTGACCTTCACGGTGTCAATGAACAGAAGTTTCCACGCACACTTCAACGAATTTGTCGTGGTATATCTTGAAGAAATTCTGGTGTCCAGAGTTTTCTCAAAGTTTTACAAAGAGGGACATTCTCCAAAAAATTCTCGAAGTGCGACTTCAATCGTTGTTCGCTCGACTTTTTGTCTCACGTCATCAACGGTGGATGAATCACCATGGATCCAAAAACAGTGGTGCCGACTGGCCAACGGCGACCAATGACTGGGACGTTCAAGTTTTCCTTGGCTTCTGTAGTTTCTACTAGTGTTATGTACAGGATTATGACCGAGTTTCAGCGCATGTCTCCGACCTCACTCAAAAAGAAAATGTGTGGCGGTGGGGAGACAATGAACAAGAAGCATTCACCACCCACGGAAAGCTTTGACTTTGGCGCCAGTCCTATCATTGGCCGATCCAACAATCAACCACATCATGGCTATGGACGCCTCTGACCAAGCCATTGGCGCGGTTTTTGTGCAAGATCACAGCAGCGGAGTGCAACCAGTTGCATATGTATTGCAAAACTTGCGCAAACGGGAACTCAACTATGCCGTACATGAAATGGAGATGCTGGAAATCATGCACACATTTAACATGTGGCGATTCTATCTTGAATGCCGCTGAAGCGTCGTACGCACCGACCATCACGCACTAAAAATGTTTGAAGACGTAGTCACGCCTCAGTCAACGTCAAACCTGATGGATGGAGTTTCTTGAATCCGGATTCTACTACAATATTGAGTATTGGCCTGGCAAAACCAACCGAGCAAATGTGCTTAGCTGCCGACCATACTCAATGGCGAAAGCAGCGGCACTTCAACTTCAGCAAGATCTGTATCTTGAGAAGTTATTCACATGTGGCTACGACCACCATGGTGGATACGACAAGTCCAAGTTCTGGCACGACGTCCCCTTTTAGCAACCATGATTCACTCGCCAGGTGGTGGTACCTCTAAACGACGAACTTTGTCGCATGCTGTCCGAAGGGTGCCACAACACCGGTCCAGGCGGACATTTCGGAGAGGAAAAGATGTTGAAAAACTTGTCGCAACAGTACTGGTGGGACAAGATGCAAACTGACATGGCCAACTTCCACAAATCCTGTGACCTGTGTCGGTGATATTCTGTGGCATGCGGCCACCCGGACTTCTGCAATCGCTCCCCATTTCCACGGAACCGTGGACCGACATCTCCATGGATATTTTCACTGAACTACCGGTCACACCCAAGGGATATGACACAATCCTCATGGTTGTCAACAAGTTTTCCAAAATGTCCCACATTATCCTGACGACGACCACTACCAAAGCCGAAGGAACAGCATGGCTATTTCTGGACAAAATCGTATGGATACACGGCGTGCTGAGAACAATCACAAGCAACAGAGACGGTCAATTTACCAACTGTCTCTAGCGTGAACTGATGACTTGTAATGGCAATCGAATTCAGCTTTGCGCGGTGTTCCACCCTCAAACTGATAGCCAAACAAAGCGGACCAATCAGACGCTCAAAACTCCCTGAAAGATACGCAAGCCACATGGGACCGAATGGACAACCAGTCTCTCCACCGCTGAACTCGCATTTAACTCGGTGACGTCCACCGCAACGACTAAAATTTTGTTCAAAGTGGTGTGTGGTAAGTTTCTGGCCACACCAGCCGGACTTCACAGCCATTGCAACATTCCCGTGGTCGACATCCAATGCCTTGAATTCTCCAACACATGGAACAAAACACGGAAGGCGCTCACGAAGACATAAGTGGCAATGAAGCGAGCAACCGACCAACATCATAGTGAAGACGTGTTCTCCGCTTGCGACAAGGTTCTCCTTAGTTTGGAAAACATGAAAATCACTGAACCGGCTGTTCAAAACTCAAACCACAATAGTTGGGACCGTTTGAGATCGAGCACATGCAAACCCGTGTGGTTGTGCGACTCAAACTTCCTGACACTATGCAAGTTCTTGGTGTTCCATATCAGCAGGCGTTAGCTCTACTGGGACCCCGGCAAGAACTTCACAGGCAAGGACGCGCCTCCCCCTCCTCCTGTACACGTGGACGAGGACAACGAGTAAGTCATCAAGGACATCCTTGGCCGTCAACGACGTGGCAAGACAGCATGATATATTGTTAAGTGGCACGACTACGATGCCATGCACAACAGCTCGGAACCCTATGACAACCTATGCGACATCAATCATATGATCGACAGGTATTATCGCCGTCAACAGGCAACATCTGTACGCGCGTCGGGACTTCGCGGCTAAAAGGGGGAGAAGTGTTGCGTATCAGATGTACACAAATCTGTAAACTTTTTGAGTGGGAGTTTTTTTTTAAAAAAAAAAATAGACCACCGTGCACCGAGACCCCGAATTTCACTCCGACGGTCGATGTCAATCTGTCCACCTACCCTCGCCTCCTAGCGCTTCCTTCAGGCATGTTCTGAAATCTTTGACTGTTTCAAAAAACATAAACAGAAGTTTCATGACCTTCCGGTTGACTTCTTGATGCATTAAGATTTATCAAGATGTATAAAGATACATCTCGCATCTTCATCGTTGATCTTTGAAGCCACCTGATTCCTTGGCAGAGCTTCTCGATCCGACTACTCACGACGCGACTCTGCTTGCATCCCTCGACGATCGACCGAACGACTCTAACTTCGTCTCACTTGTAACTTGACACTTGTATACACACGTTCGTTCATTTCAATACTTGTCATCGAAGCACACTTACAGCTAATTATAAACTGCTCAAGTGTCAAACCGTGAAACCGTGTTCAGCCTTGCAACTCATACTTGTCCACCATCTACCCCCCTGATCTTTGAATTCGTAGGACGAGATTTTCCTAATCATGTGTTCCTTGATTTAGCATACTTTTTTCGGGTTTGAATTAATTATGTGTTCCTAATTAGTCGAATTCGTGGGAAATTGTACCCTTGAATTCGACGAAAGGTCCAGGTCGTATTTTCAGTGTTCTTTGATTTCGACGTCGACTGGCGACGTCCGTTTTTGTGCGCGCGCTGTCCCTAACAACATGGACGTTGGCACCAAAATTGCGCAATGGTCTGACGCAACAGGTAACATTTCCGTTGATTTGGACCACTAAGAACAGCCCGTTTTTAGACTTGCAGTAGCGTTGTCTTGCCATGTGTCAGTCGTCGCTGTAACATCATCCTTTTCCACCAATCCACTGTCCACCATGGAGCACTTCCTTGACAAGGTTTCCGGCAAAGAACGTGTGCGTCGTCTGGAGACCCAGCTTGGTCGCCCGTGTCCTCCTCGTCCTACACGTGAGAAGCGCCCAGTTGGCCGTCCGAGGAAGCCCGTTCAGCTGACATTTGATGATTCGGTCTCTCCTTCCCCAACGTCCACTCCTGCAGAATCACCTGTTCCTGCATGCTCTACCAACGTGAACGACGCATCCGCATCACCACTGTCACTGCTGGGGGTGACTGTCGCTTCCATACCGCCGATCATCGACAAGGGAAAGCGCCCAATCGTGGAGGAGCCTCGACGGAAAAAGTGCCATGCACCACCACCAACCGGAAGCAGGCACATGCAGCCGGGATCTCTCCGGATCCAGGAGCCGACAGAACCCTTGCCGCCGGTCAGTGACACGTACAGCGACAGCCCGGCACCATACAACAGCGGCAGCAGCAGAAGCAACAGTGGGACGTCGTTGAGCAGTCAGCAGGAGGACGACTCCACGAACTCAGAATGCCTCGCCATCGTACCAACTGGCATGACGACGGCAACGAGCGACAGTGGCAGCGGCAACAGGCAACGGCAGAAGCGTGGCCGCTATGCTGATTGGTTTGGTTCCGGCCATTTTCCGGCCATCTACCGAGCAGTGAAGACGCATGAAACCATCTACAGTGCAGTGCGTCATCTTCGACGCAGCTTCCGCACCCCAGATGGCAGGTCGGTATTCGACCGCTTGGCACCAAGTACAGTTCAGGGTTGGTTCATGCCTGGAACCAAAGTCCTCAAGGAACAGTACGCCCATGTCGCAACTTCGGCGATGAGGATTGAGCCATCTCCACCAATCAGCAAGAAGAAGAGGGCGCATGGCTCACGCGGAAAAACGGCGTGGCTGAGTAACAGCCCTACAGTCCGCGAGGAGATCAAAAGCGTGCTGGTGAAAGCACGAGACGCTGGCAATCCCTTGAATAGCAAGACTATTTGCCGTGAGATCAGGAAGATCATCAGCCAGCATGCACCGGAGGACCTCGCGATTCTGGGCGACCGCGCTTTCAGAAGATCTTGGGTCCGCAAGTTCGTGACCCGCGAGATGGGCTGGTCGTGGCGGGCTGGCACTACTGCGGCACAGAAAGTGCCGGAGGACTGGGAACAAAAAGTCAAACATTTTTTGATGAGGGCAGCTGCGCTGGTCGCCCACCGCAAGATCACTCCGGCGTTTGTGATCAACGCCGATCACACAGCCATCCAGCTGGTCCCAGCCGCGGACCACACCTATGCCCCAAAGGGTACCGACGACGTTTCCATCATCGGCCTCGACGATAAACGTGCGATAACCGTGCTGGTGACATCGTCGTTCGCAGGTGAAATGCTCCCTCTGCAGCTCATCTATGCAGGCAAGTCAAAGCCCTGTCTACTGAAAGGTGTGCATGCGCGGGAGTTGGTTGATGCAGGCTGGCAGCTGACGCACACGCCCAACCACTGGGCCAACGCCGAAACGACGATGCAGTGGGTTCGCGGGATTGTTCAGCCGTACTACGAGGCCAAGTGTCGTGCATACGGCATGGATGTTGGACGTCCACACATGCTGCTCGTTTTGGATGCATGGCGCCCGCACTGCAGTGCAACATTCCGCCTATGGCTCGGCAGCAACTATCCCCAAATGCACCCGGTCTACATCCCTGCAGGATGCACTCCGAAAGCACAGCCGGCAGATGTGGGCATCATCTCTCCTCTAAAAAAGACCGTCGAGGAGCACTTTGCGATGTGGGCTGCCGACAAGACCAGACAGGGGGACATGCTCTCTTTGGGCATGTCCATTGTTAAAGAGGAGTCGTGCAAGTGGTTTTACCTAGCATGGCAGCATCTTGATGCAAGCTCTGACATCGTCCGCAAGGCATGGGTGCGCGCAGGGTTTTCCCGTGTTTTCCAGTCTGATTTCCAGCGCCATGCGAATGGCATGTATGGACACGTCATGTTCGAGGATGAGGGTGTGGAGGAGGAGGACGAGGTTGTGTAACTTGTGCCCAGTTTCATTCCTTCACAATGTGTACTTCAACTTCCATTTTCTCTCTCGTTCTACTGTACATGCAATTTGTCGTGTTTTTACCTTGTCTTACTATGGAGCACACGATCAGCCACAACCGATAAATGTAAGAAAAGCACACTTGACTATCACTAGCGAGGAATCGCATATTCTTTGAAGTGACGGGACTTGAACTTCACGGGACTGAACTACACAACAAAAATGAGCCAAGCCTACTTGTCACAAAACAAATTCTGTATGTGCACCCTAGAATTCGACGAAATGGAAAAAAAATATTTTAGTGATCCATTAAATTCGTTCAACGAAATATCGTATCCAGTTCGATCAAGAAAAAAAACATTAAATTCGAATTCAAAGATCAGGGGGGTATGTTGCGTTCAGCATAACATCTAGGAAGTGGTGGAATATGACAACTTGTGGGAATGGAACATGGGAGGTCAAGACATGTGGCCAAATTTGCCTCTTTTGATCAGAGTATAACTCCTGGGATGGACATGCAGTTGGCGATAAACTCTATGAGAGAGAATATGCATTCGGGGAGTTCATAAACTCCTGTACGTATAGTGTTGTATACCAGATGTACACAAGTCCCTAAACTCTCCGGGTGCGCAATTTTGTCATTCTACAAATAGCCCCTTCCGCTTCAAGACGTTGATTTTCGCTTCGATGGTCAAGGTCAATTCCGCCAACTTCCCTCGTCATCTGGCGATCCTTCACACACATTCAAGCAACTTTGACCACTGTAGAGAAACATTGACAAAAGTATCACGCCATTCGGTCGACTTCTCGAAGCATAAAAATTCATCAAGATTTGTAAAGATGCACTCGCATCTTTGCCGTTGATCTTCAGAGCCCTCCGATTCCTCAGTGGAGCTTCTTGATCCAACCACTCACGACGCGACTCCTCACTCGTCGCTTGACAAGCAACCCAACGACCCCAACTACGCCTGATTTGTAACTCGGCCCTTGTATATATGTGTTCGGTCGTTTCAACACTTTTCATTGAAGTACACTTACCGCTTATTACAAAATGTTCAAGTGTCCCAAATCCTCAAACTGTTTTTGCCTCGCAACTCATACCTGTTCACCATCTACTCTCAGTTCGGCATAACACTTGGTATTAGAGCACAGCGGTGCTGGAGAGGCATCAAACTACTTTACTCATTTGGAGGACTACCTCGCATGAATTGGCTGATGCATCTTGCACGTCAAGACTTTGCGATCACGACGTGAACCGACCAAACACACTTGATGACTAGCCGCGGGTCCTTGGTCACGACTCAGGTGATGGAGGAGCAGAACGTGACCACGCAGGTGAAACCTGAAGCGGCAGAAAATGCTGGCATGGCAGGCTAGGTCAGTCCCGACGGCTCCAATGGCCTATCCCGCCACGGATCCGACGACGGTAAAGCAGCCACCCCTACCGATGGCCTCAGCATCTACAGCTAAAATGACAGGCAGTACCGGACAAAATGCATGGATCAGCAAAGATCTGGCTATCTGTATCTCCGTGCTCAAGGAAATCAACAGCCATCAACTACTCCAACAACTCAACGTCGCGATGGAGGCTCTTTGCAATGCAAGAACACGAGAGGCGGTATTTTTCAAGAGAAACACCCAACTCTCAAACGGAATCAAGATTCGTCTGGCCCCACCTGAATAGTGCAATCCTACAAATTCCAAAGGACCAATGGTTTGGATGTGGCTGATGATCCTAGAGGTATACTTCATTGTTGTTGGGGTCAACGATGATCAGAAGAAAATTGACCTCGCAGCGGCACTTACGTGTGGCACGACATTACGTTGGTGGCCCGACCTAAATGCTATCCAACGGCAGCTGAGACCGGCGGGGCTGCATCAATGACCAACGGCGCCCGTCTTGTATTGTCAACTGCACGCGGTCTATCCTTGGAGCGGATCAACCCACAATGGCAAGACGCGCTGATGCCACCAAATGACCGGAGTGAATTCTCGCACGCAATGCTTGTATGTAACCTACTATTTTTTTATTTTGATGTTAGATGTTTATTCAAGGACGACAAATTCATTCATTTGGCTCCATGCGGGATATTTTTCTCTTGAAAAAAATTACATTTCATTATTCACCCTGGTTTTTTTTCGCCCCCAAGGACCGAGAAAAATCAAAGACACGATCGCGTGACCACCAGTGGCCACGCGATCATGTCCATTCTGGTGTCAGACGACAACAAGAAATGCGAAGTCGAGATCCGAAATGGACCACTTGTCAGTGTAAAAAAATGAATTAGAAGCTACGACTTCAAGGGATTTTGTCTAATTAGAACACATAAAAACAATTGTTCCCAGAGACGAATCAAGACTACACGTGGAAAAACATTTTAAAGGGAGAAATAAAAACTCAGTACTGTATTGGCCGGCTAAACAAGAATTCTGATGCTCAGTATGAAGTTAAGCATCTTCATGAGCAATCAAGCGTGGCAGAGTATGTGCTGAGATTTTGCAAGATCATCACTGGTGCAGACATCACCCCTGATGAACTCTGTTTTCACTACAAGAGTGGCCTCAAACGGGACATCAGACGGGCGATCGCCATCTTTGGCATCCAGAATGACTTACCATGAATGATTGCAGCTGCTGACTACAACACTCAGATCAAAGAATCATATGGCTAGTGACCTCCCAACAACAATTATTGTGGAAACGAAAAAAATCCAGTTGGGAAATCATCGACTCCAATGGAAGCGGAAGTCGTTGACCAAAGAAACACACACGCCTGCTACAAATGCAAAAAAGTCAAGCATATCAATTAGAAATTGCCAAAGTTAGCAACAGCCCAAAAAGGCAAGAAAGTCACAGTAGAATGAGTCGGGAAACGCCGAAGAGCAGGACTGAAAGGCACAACTCTTGTCTGAGAAGAGTGATCTAAGTTGAACGATCGCCCATTAGAACGACTCACGACACCACATAGGGTTTTTGAGATCGCTACGTTGGACAAGGGTTTGCGAGGACGACCAACCGGTAATACTGCTAAAAGTGCAACCTCGAGGTTGGAAGAGTCGCAAAACAGTACCGGCATCGTTGGATGGAGGGACCTGTCACAATTTTATAAGTAACGACATGGTTGAAAATCTGGGTTTGCAGACCAAACCAGGAGCATTTGAAGGAAAAGCCATCGATAAGACATTGCAGATAAGGAGACTTCAAGAACCACTACTACTGGAAGTGGGAGGCTTGTGGGACGTAACGGTCTAGAGGGCATGTCCAATAAGTGATCACAAAATCATCCTTGGACGTGATCTTGTGTACTAGCACAATCCGTTTATCGACTGGAAGAATGGTGACGTCTACGTGGAAATCAACATCGCCAAACGGCAACTTCCGCACTTGGGGCGGGAGACAAGGGAAGGAGCAGATGTTGAAGAAGCAGAGGAAGCCGCAGTGACCCGAGAAGCGATAACCTGTGTAGCCAAAACTGCTCAACATGGCGAGGAGCTCGTGCGTGGCTTCTACATCTTGAGTCTATGGAGGAAACAAAAGTGGAAGCAGTTGAATCATCCGCACCATCGGTCTTATTGGGATAAAAAAAGTTCGGAATGGTTCTTGAGGAGTTCGCACCTCCCATTGGAGAGTTTGCAAACGTCTTCCCTGACAGAATCCCAAAAGCTTTTTCACCCCTGTGCAACGTCAACCATCGCATGGGCAGCCCACCCACCGTTTGAGGGGCCTACGGGATGAGCGGCCGTGACCTGACCAAGCTGAAAAACTAGCTCGATGAGATGCTCAGTCAAGGGTTCATCTGCCCATCTATATCACCATATGTCGTAGTAGTACTGTTCCCGGAAATGAAAACTGGTGAGACACGGATGTGCAAGGATTACCAGGCGTTGAATGACGCTACCTACAAGAACCGCTACCCTCTTCCCCGAGCCAATGCACTTTTTGACCAACTCCAAATTTTCACGAAAATCTGCCTACATAACGGTTATTACTAGATCTGGTGGCGGATGCTGAGATCGAGCTGACGGCATTCTGAATACGCTATGGGCATTTCACGTTCACGATGATGCCGTTTGGACTCATAAATGCCCGGGCAACATTCATGGCGGAAATGAACAAAAATTTCCGCTTTTACCTCGACAATTTTATCATGATATACCTCAACAATCATCTGGTGTGCAGCTGCACCCTGGAGGAGCAGGATGGACATCTCCGGAAAACTATTGCAGGTTTACAAAGGGAGAAATTGTTCAAAAATCTCTCGAAGTGCGACTTTGGTCATTGTTCGATTGCGTTTTTGGGTTACATCATCAATACAGGACAAATCACCATGGATTCGATGAAAGTGGCAGCAGTCGCTTATTGGCCAAAGCCGACCAACGTCTGAGACGTTCAAGCTTTCCTTGGCTTCTGCTATTACTACCGGCGCTTTGTATGGGATTACGCCCGAGCGTCAGTGCCTCTCTCAGACCTCACTCAGAAAGAAAACAAGTGGTGGTGGGGAGACAACGAACAAGAAGTGTTTATCGCTTTGTCGAATGCTCTGACCTTGGCGCGGGCCCACGATTTACCAATCTAACAATTGAAATTCATCATGGCTATGGACTCCTCCGACCAAGCCATTGGCGCAGTTCCCTATAGGATAGCAACAGAGAGTAACTGGTTGCATGTATGTTGCAAAAGTGGCACGGATCGGAACTCAACTACAACGTACAGAGAAAGGAGATACTGGCGGTCGTACATGAATTCCAGACATGGCGGCGTTATCTTAAATGCCGCCGATACATCGTACGCACCGGCCTCAGTCAACATCAAACACAATAGACGGAGTTTATTGAATCTGGGTTCGACTAAAGTATTGAGTATTGGACAGGAAAAAACTACCCGGAAGATGTGCTTTGTCGCTGACCAGACTTAATGGCTGAGGTAGTGACACTTCAACTTGAGCAAGATCCGTATCTCAATAATTTATTCACATGTGGCTACAAAGAACATGGTGGATACGACAAGTCCAAGTTATGGCACGACGTACTCTACTGGTGACAATGATTTACTTGCCAGGTGGTTGCACCCCCAAACGACAAACTTCGCCACATGCCACTTCAGGAGTGCCATGACACCGGTCCACATGGACATTTTGGAGAGGACAAGATGATGAAGAAGGTGGCAAAGCACTATAGGTGGGAAAAGATGCAAACCGACGTGGCCAACTTCTGCAAATCATGTGACATGTGTCAGCAAAAGAAAATCCCTTCGCACGCGGCCACCCGGGCTTTTGCAGCCGCTCCCCATTCCGACGGAGCCGTGGACCAACGTCTCCATTGACTTTGTCATTGAATTACCAGTCACACCCCATGGATATGACGCAATCCTTTTTTTTGTTGATAGGATATCCAAAATCTCCAACTTTATCGCAACAAAAACCACCGTTACCGCCAAAGGGACAGCACAGTTATATATAAACAACATCGTACGGCTACACAACGTGCTGAGAACCATCACAAGTGATAGAGATGGCCGATTTACCAGCCGCTTCTGGCACGAACGGATGACTCGCTATGGTAGTCGAATCCAGCTTTCTACGGTGTTCCACCTACAAATCGACAGCCAAATCAAGCGGACCAATCAGACGCTCAAACAACTTCTCCAAACATTATGTGGGCCACACGGGACAGATTGGACGGCCAAAATCCCGACCGCCGAAAGCGCATATAACTCAACGATGTCCACCGCAGCAAGTAAAATGCCGTTTGAAGTAGTTTATGGCAAGCTTCCCGCCACACCAGCCAGAATTCACAGCCTTAGCAACATTAATGCAGTCGACATCCAACGCCGCAATAGCTCCACCATCTGGGAAGAAGCATGGCACACGCTTGTGAAGACACAAGCGGTGATGAAGCGACTAGCTGACCGACATCGCAGTGACGACATGTCCACCGATGGCAATAAGGTTTTCCTCAGTTCGGCAAAGATTAAACTCCAAATAGCTGAATCTTTGAAACTCAAACCCCGATGGTTGGGACCGATTGAGATGGAGCGCATACAAACCCCGGTGGTTGCACGACTCAAACTCCACAACACTATGCAAGTTCATCCGGTGTTCCACATCAGTAGAGTCAAGCACTACCGGGACCCCGGTGAGATCTATCCCGGTGGGGATGTATCCTCGTCCACTATACTAGTGGACGAGGATAAACAGTATGCCATCAAGGACATCCACGGCCATCTATGACATGGCAAGAAAATAGAATGTCTTGTCCAGTGGCATGGCTACGACACCGCACATAACAGTCGGGAATCCTACGATAACCTTGGCAACGTTGATTATCTAATTGACGGGAGATATTGCCTTCACCGGGCCTCATTTGTACGTGCGTCGAGATGTTGTGACAAGAAGGGGGGGATTTGTTACTTACCAGAAGTACACGAGTCCTTAAAACCTCCGGGTGGCTATTTCTGTCATTACACAAATAGCCCACCAAGCATGAAGATTGGCTACGATGATCAAGGGCAAATCGGCCAACTGCCCTCGTCCTCCGATGATCCTTCTTGCACGTTCCAACAACTTTGATCACTTTTGAGAAACTTCGACAGAAGTATCACGACCTTTTGGTTTACTTCTCAACGCATTGAGAGTCATCAAGATGCATAAAGATGCATCTCATATGTTTGCTGTCGATCTTTGAAGCCCCCCATTCCTCAGCAAAGCTTCTTGATCCGATCTCTCGTGAGGCAACTCTCCACGTGTCGCTTTACAATCGACCCAACGGCCTCGACTATGCCTCATTTGTAACTTGGTACTTGTATACATGGGTTTTGTCATTTCATTGGGTACTTTTGCTGCATACCCACGGTCGTCGCAACTAATGTACACCATACCAAGTTTACGCACACACAAAAAATGAGGTGGCCACTCTGGCAGAAAAATAACTACAACGTCCACCAAAAGCAAAATATAGTTTAGAGGGCCACTGTTGAAAACTAATACTCCAGATGTCCACCGAGTCAAAACTTCTATGGGAAACAGATTAATGCTCCTCATACCCACTTTCGACAATGGCCAGAGCAACACGAGAGCATCAAAACATGATCCCACTCTTAGTTCGCGTTGTAACGACAGCGTGACAGATGACATTGCCAGTAGACCACACACTGACGTGCTTCTAGTGTGACTTGGGGAGATCAAGATTGTGGTCATCCATTAGTCCACTACATGCGTGACTAAGTGTCCTGTCCAATGATAGAGCGTTGCTCATTTGCATCCATCAAGCACCATCCATTCTGTGGAATTGTTGTGTGCACGCAAATTTTGTGACATCGACCGCTTAAACCATTGTTGAGTCCAAATTTCTTACGTTCAACACCTGTTCAAAGTAAAATCTTAGTCCATCTACGTCATCCCACCCATCGTTCAAGATTGGGCTCGTGTGCCAACATAGGCGACCAGTCCACATCGATTGCCGCACCTGGTGTGCCTTGCCACATGTTGCCATTTACACGCAACACAAAAGCATGTCAAACTGATCGTTTTGATGTAATTCACTGGTTCAACATAGGGGTGCGTAATTCAAACGCCTCCCGATTGAACACCGTGCAATACTTGAAATGCGGATGTCAACGTCTACTGCATTCCTATAGCTATTGCTATTACAATTTATGAACATGGCTATCAACGGTGGTAGGAGTGAGGTTCCAAATGGGCCGCGCCGATGGCACCAAGTCGGTACATGGGGTGGAGAGAAAGCCTTGCAGACATCGGCCATGTTGCATCCACCTTAAGTCGTAGCTGCGTGGGCCACCATAAAGGGAGAGTGGGAGGAATGGGTAATGCGGAATGGGATGCCATCATGGACATCCATACCTCCTGAACCGGAAAACCATGATTTGGATCCTGGACAGGCGTATGCCCTCTCTGTGTCTGCCTAATACTCCTGATCCGTGGGAGCCCTGGCTGTAAACATAGCCTTCCAACCCTTTGTGTGCCAGATAGTGGGTATGTGTAGTTTTTTTCCAAGAATTCATTCATGATGTGTCCACTGAATTCCTATCATTCCAGCCCTTAGTGTGGCAGATAATGGGCATGTGTAACATTTATCCACAAATTCATATGCTCTGTCCATTAAATTCTTATCCTTCTACTCCTTAGTGTGGCAGATAGTGGGCGGGTGAAATTATTTATCCACGAATTCATTCATGATGTGCCCACAACACTCCTATTCTTCCAGAACTTAGTGTGGCAGATCGTGGGCATGTTTAATTTTTATCCACGACTTCATCCATGATGTGTCCACCAATACCCATTATCATTGAATGATGTGTATGTGTTTTTTTTCCACGTCTTGTCATATGTGGTTACTGAATCCTACATCAACATCTCCATGTGTCGTGTGCGTACTCCTCTACACTCACCACCACCATGTTGTTACCTGCAGTCTCAGCTGCTACAGCGCTATCGACACACAGTTTGGATTGAAGAGCGTGTGGCCAAAGAGGAGCTCGGAGTTTGCTTGCTTTGTGGCTCGTCGTATGTCACACGTAGCATCCGGACATGGACTTCCTTTAAGTCTCATGTGTGCATAGTGCATATTCTCTTCTTCTGAGATTACATGAAACTATATTGCAAGTTGTATTGGAAGCTGGTAACTCAAACAGAAAACAAAATTATCAAGTATTAATGACTTAATTTCATTTGCTTCCAAACTGAGATGAAGTAACAAGCACAACAGATAGATGAGAAATGCATGACATAGAAACCAAGTTTGAAATCATCATGTACAGAAAAACAAAGGTGCTTAGTCACATGTGCTAATCCACACTTGAACATACACGGGTAGGCCGTCCACAAAGCACATGACCTCACAAGCAAGACTATCCCCTTCACTAAACTCTTGGCATGCATCATGAAAGTCTTCTCCAAAGGGGGACGCACACTTACCCGTGCATGGGTTGGCCACTTCATATCTAGCCTCTTCCACCTCTATCTTCCCTCGGTTTAGATTGGCCATCTTGCAACACATGACATCTGCAGCCTTCACCGCACAACCCATGTCATGGGACACATGTGATNAGCCCCGGTTGCCGCATGACCACCGTCTTCAGGAGGACATGGATCTGCCTCACCTGCACAGAAAACATCAACAAAACATGGAATAGTTAAGGGCATACAAATGAACACATGTGCACTAGTGGACATGACATCATTGCATGGAAGAACAAAATACTTCTTCTCAAACAGAATGGCTTTTGCGCATCCGCTTGCGTCGTAGTCGCACATTGTCCCCAGAGGAGTCCAAGGGGGAGGACCTGTTGATTGACTCCCACTCCCCGGACGCAGTCGTTACATAGTCTGAGGCCTTGTCCTCTTCCGACCAGTCAGAGGAGGGCGGGTCGTTGTCTGTTGTGTTGTTTGCTGGTACCTTGGGGCTCTCAGGATTGTCAACCTGGGAGGAGACCGCGGGGTCTGCTCCTTCATCCGCTACATCACGTCCAGCTGCGTCATGAACTTCTACTACTACTGCTGCTGCTTCACCCGCTGAATCACTTCTAGCTGCGTCATCAGCTGCTGCTGCTACTGCTGTTGCTGTAGCTACGGCTGATGCTTCCACCACGTCCTTCACGAGCGCCATCCCAGGCTCACCACCTGTGTCTGCTCCTGTGCAACGTCCTTCTCTTGGCTGTCTGGGGCCTAATCCACCATCACTGTGCACCCCGCGCCCTGTCGCGAGCTGTCTGGCAGGAGTTGGAGCAGCATTGGCTGGGGAGTGGGCAGGTGGGTTTGTACACCGCCTAGGCCAATGTCCAGCCAGCCCGCAATGACTGCACATGCGGCCCCTCTTGCGACGCTCATACCGGTCCTTCCACTTGGAGTTCGGCCTCCCAGAACTGCACTTCTTGCCTGGTGGGACCTACCGCCATCTCATGCCCAGGGTGAATTTTCACCCTGGGCATGAGATGGCGGTAGGTCCTCTTCCACGCCATTTCTGTCATGTGAATTTCCACGTACATCCTCGGGTTGACTCCAGTATCAAGGAGAAGGCTGACCACGTGTTGACATGGATAGCCGTACTCGGCCCACTGGCTACAGCCGCACTGCTTCGCGTTGCAGTCCACCTCTCGCCCGTACAAGCTCTTTAGACCCAAGGCGGTCCCAGAGAGAGGTCCCGCCAGGACGATGTCATACTCCCTCACCTTCTGTGTGTTATATTTCACCTTGCCATTGGCAAAGGGGGCAAGCGTGCTTTCACAGTCATGCGTCAGCTTCTGCCGTTCTGCAAACAACTTCTACACCCACACATAAATCTGGGCAAAGAAGTGAAAGGGATACAGATGGCGGAGGTCCATGATGCGAGCATTCAACAACTCTGCCGCGTTACTCTTTGTGTGTCCACCACGTGCAACTGGGATGTACACCTTACTCCACCTTAAGGATGCTTGGTTCTTCTCTAGCATCGAAGATGTGCTCCAGCCACTGCTTGGATGCCCTTGACAATTCTTCTTAATTGTGCTTGAACTCCTTGGAATTGAAGGCGTGTGCGAGGGTCTAGAAGAGGTCAGCGGCCACCCGTCCCGCTTTTTGGACTTCATGTTCTTGTGGATGTGGTGTGCTCCGTAAGTGTGCATGACTTTAGACATCTCATGGGAGACAGCAGCAAGGAGCCCATCGTCACGATCAGAGATGATGGTGCACACTCTTGTGCCGTGGGATATGCCTGCAAAATCTAATGCACAAACCACATCCAATTCTCCTTGTTTTCTTGACCACACAACGCCCACAACACGGGTATCGAGTGGTTGTTGGCATCAAAGAATTGAGCAATGAACAGAACCTGTTTGAACTTGTTTTTCAGAAAAGTGGCATCCATGGTGATGAGGCAACGCACATGGTTCCAGCCCTCCTGACAGGCCCCGGGTGCCACAAAGGCCCAACAGAACAACGCGATCTTGTCTTATTCTATGCACGTGAAGGTCCGGGGATCCAGTCGCTTAATGGAAAGGCAAAAAGCACATGTGCAGCATTCTTTAACCCAAGGATCTTCTGCCAGCCTATAGAATGGTGGGAAATAGGTTATGACAGCAAACATACTAACCT
Organism: Penium margaritaceum; assembly: GCA_023375785.1. NCBI lineage: Eukaryota > Viridiplantae > Streptophyta > Zygnematophyceae > Desmidiales > Peniaceae > Penium > Penium margaritaceum. Next base: position 65,620 of record SZWC01009301.1, on the reverse strand, counting down.
CTGCTACGTAGGCTGGGAGCAGGGACCACCGGGTAATGCAATTTTTTGCCTGTGCATGCCGCAACAATCTGTTGCAACGCCTTTGCATCAGTCAAGGACTTCTTCGTCATCATCTGCTTGATGTGGAATAGCACTCATGCTCCATGGAGTGCCTGACTGCCCTTCTTGGTCGTGCGGGTGCACTTGTGGTCATCCACATACTTGATCACGGTGACGTTGTCGTGCTTGCGCTAGCAGCGCGCCTTCAAGAGCCATGGGCAGCCCACGGTCTTCTAAGGTTTGCAGCGGAATTCCATTCGAGTTGGCTCACTGCGAACCCAGGAGAGAGGCATGTTGTGGTCGACAGCATAATCTTGAACACCTTGGTGATGGGCCTCCATGTTGCGGAAGGCTCGGCCACCCGGGAAATCCATGCATCTTGCTGTATGCTTGAGTGCATGAGCATGAGCGACTTGTACATCTTTGCTGATCTTCTCCGGCAGGGGCGGCGGAGTTTCCTCATGAGACGACCTCGCAAAGAAGACATGTACTACAAATTCAGGCATATGTAGGGAAAACATTCACTACAACATACATGGTGAGGTGGCAAGCGGGCAGCGTACTTCGACATCGCAGCGTCCAACATCGCTGGATGCAAAGCCAATTCTACACACGTAGAGGGTTCAATTCACCCACACACTAACCACAAAACAAATGGACATGTTGATTTCCTCCAAGTCACATCGTGTGCTCTTCAACTCTGTCTAGAGATCGCGGAGTCAGCACTCCACAACATTCGCGTGACAGTTGTATTTGTGCTCCTCCCACTCGGTGAATATGATGGAGGACTGAGGGTGTAGCGGGACACAACAAACTTGGGAGGGCCGTCGTCCTCGTCATCTGGTTAGTCGCCTCCAGTGGCGTAAAAAGTGGCGGCCATCTTGGCCAAAAGTGGGTATAATAGTGTTTGGCATGCGTTTTAATATGCATCCTGTCCACCATCTGCACTTGGCATACCCACCCGTTGTTAGGGCGAGGAGGGAAGCCATTCTGGAGACAGAGGTCCGTTGCAACGAAGCGGCGACATTGGAAGGACATGATGAGTACACATGAATAATGGCTCAACGGTCACGACCCCTGCAGACAACGAGAGCAAACGTGGAGATCGCATGAAGGTTGGCCGACTTACCATGATGAAAACCATCGCAAACCATGCAAGGAGTGTGAACACGAAGAGAGGGGGAACAAAAGCTATTAATCCTACCATGTACCAAGGTCAGAACCACAAACTACGGGAGGCACGTCAGCATTGAGTGAGCGACATTGAAAGCATGTGGTCTGTCCTCAAGTGGCTCACTGCNNNNTCGCAAACCATGCAAGGAGTGTGAACACGAAGAGAGGGGGAACAAAAGCTATTAATCCTACCATGTACCAAGGTCAGAACCACAAACTACGGGAGGCACGTCAGCATTGAGTGAGCGACATTGAAAGCATGTGGTCTGTCCTCAAAATATCTGCCAGGTGGTGCCATTTGCATGTGGACGACAATTGCCAATGTCCACCTGGCAACATATTGCATGATCGAGATATGCTAGGAGTGGACACTGTTTGGATGTAGTTAAGGTTTGCGTTTGAAGTTGTTGCTTCGTGTTTGGTAACGAGCCTATCTGACGACTGTTTGTGCATGAGAATGATGTCTTCTTTACCTCGTTTGTAAGAATCCTAAGGCCCCGTTCAAAGGGTCAAAGAAAGTAAGGTACAATTGAAAGTTTGTCCACAAAGTTGTTCTATCAGTCGTCTGGTTCACTTTGACTCACTCCAAAAGCACATGATTCAGGGTTCATTTCATGGATTCTAGAAATGGTGACTGAAACCTTTGAAATTTAAAAAGTGATTTGTCGGATACCCACTATTTCGAAGTAATTCATCTGCGACCAGTGTAGCATGATTTTTTTTCAATAGAGAACGCAGCATGCATGATGTACAGCGCTTCGAGAAAAGTGGGTACTAGAAGCATGTCTTATGCAAAGTGAGCATTGTGTCCAATTTGTGCGAGAAATGGTGAGGAGAATTTTTGAAGGCCAAAACAGTGGATATAGCAAAATTAGGCCGTACTTTGATACTTGTCATCGAATTACACTTACCATTTATTAAAAATTGCTTAAGTGTTCTAAATTCTCAAACAGTGGTCTGCATCACAACTCATACCGGTTCATCACCCACGTGCTGTTTGGCACAACATCTATGTTACGTACCTGATGTACAGGAGTCCCTAATCTTTCGGAGTGGATTCTTCTGTTACTACAAATACAGCCCATCGAGTCACGAGACCTCATTATTTACTCCAACGGTGAGGGAAAATCGGCCAACTGACCCGTCCCCAGTGAATGTGCCCGAACCTTCTGACAACTTTGACCACTCTCACAAATCTACAACAAAAATATGATGACCCGTTTAGTCGACTTCTTGATGCACCAAGACAAGTATGGATTTATAAAGATTGATCTCGCATCTTCACCGTCGATTCTCAAAGTCCCCCAATTTCTTGACAGACCTTCTCGAATCCGACCACTCACAACGCGACTCCGCACGCGTTGCTTGAAAATTGATCCAGCAACCCCAACCATGCCTCATTCATAACTCAACACTTTACTTACATGTTTGATCATTTTGACACTTTTCGTGGAAGCACAATTGCCGCTAATTATAAATTTCTCAAGTGTCCCAAATTATAAATCATGTTCTGACCCGCAACTTCTACCGACTCACCATCTACTCTCCGTTCGGCATAATACTTTTGTATCAGAGCACAGTGGTGCTATAGGGGCATCTGACTACTTCACCCATTCGGAGGACTGCCACGCACAAGTGGTGAGTGGATCTGGCATGTCAAAATTCTGCAGACTTTGTGACTACAACGTAAGGTGAGCAAGTGCAACCAACGACAAGCAGCGGGTCTTCGGTGACGACTTCAGTGTTGGAGGAGCAGAACGTGCCGATGCACGCAAACCCTGAATTGACAGCAAATGCTGGCGTGGCAGGCTATGCGGCAGCTGGACCAACCCCTACAGCTTCGACGACAAATCCGGTCGCACACCCAACGGCGGTAAACTAGCCGCCCCTACCAGCAACCTTGACGACGACAACAGAGATGAGAGGTGGCACAGGAAAATAGGCGCAGGTCAATGAGGAATTGGAAAACCGGATCCCTGCACTCAAGGGGATCAACAACCATCTTCGCCAACAGCTCAGCGTCGCTATGGAGGCTCTTCGCAACGCAAGTGCACGAGAAGCGGTGCTCGTCGAGAGAAATTCCCAACTCTTGAGCGAACCCAGAATTTGTTTGGCTCCACGAGAATTGTTTGATCCATAAAACTTAAAGGGAGCGACGGTTTGGATGTGGCAGGTGAGTTTCAAGGTGTACTTTACCGTTGCTGAGGTCAATGACGACCAGAAAATTTTGAGCTCGCGGCTACACTTTTACGTTGCATGGCGCTAAGTTGGTGGTCTGATTTAAAGACCATACAATGACAGCAGGGGACCGGTGAAGCATCATCAACGGCCAACGGCGCCCGTCTCACATCGCCGATCGCAAGCGTTGTACCCTTGGAGCAGATCAGCCCACAGTGGCAAGATGTGTTGACGCCACCAACCGACTGGAAAAAGTTTCCCATGCGCGATGCTCGCACCTCTTGGACGGCTGAATGATAAGTCTAATGCACGGTACAAACTCCAACATCTCCATCTACAGTCCAGCAAGGCAGAGTGTACTGGGATATTTTGCGAGATCATCACCAGAACAGACGTCGCCCCCGACGAACTCTGTTTTCACTACAACGGCATCAAGCAAGATATCCGATGACCAATTGCCATTATTGGCATCCGAAACGACTTGCCGCAGATGATCACAAAATAGAAGAGATCGACAGCGCCGACTGCAACACTCACATCCGATAATCCTGCCATTGGCAACCTCCTAACCATGATTATCATGGAAACGGAAGAATTCAGTCAGGGGACTCGTCGACTCCAATGGAAGTGGACGTCGTCAACCAGAGAGAACGTGAACCTATTACAACTACGAAAAAATTGGGCACATCGCTCGCAACTTTCAAAGCAAGAAGCAGGCTAAAAATGGGGAGAAGTCACTGAAAAAATGAGCCGCGAAACGACAAAGGGCAGGAGTAAAAGGCGCAACTCTTGTCTGTGACGAGCAATCTACAATAAGTGATCATCCATCTGACTTGCCTATAATGCCACAAAGGGTTTATAAAATCGCAAAGTTCGACGATGGGTACAAGGTCGAACAAACGGCAATATTGATAAGAGTTTAGCCTCTATGATGTAAGAGTCGCATAACGGTGCCAACACTATCGGATGGAGGAGCTTCGCTGAACTTTGTGATCAAAGTCATGGTTTGCAAACTGGGTTTGCAGACTAACCAGGGAGGTTCAGAGGAAACACCGTCAACTGGAGATTGCAAATACGGAGACTTGAAGAGCCACTACGCGAACAAGTGAGAGATTTACGGGATGTAACCGTTTGGAGGTTTTGTCTAATGAGCAATCACAAAATCATCCTCGGACAAGATTTCCTATACCGGCACAGTCCGTAGGTTGAATGTAACAATGGCGACGTTTACGTGGAGATCGATGGCACCAAACAACAACTTCCGCGTGTGGGACAGAAGCCAACAGCGGAAGCAACTGAGGTGGAAGCAGCAAAGGAAGATGCGGTAGCATAGAAGTGACAACCTGTGTGGCGGATCACTCAATGTGGCCAAGTACTATATTCGAGAAGGAGCTCGTGCATGGCTCATACATCTTGCGTCAATGGAAGAAGTGATAGTGGCGGTAGCTGAATCACCATCCCCATCGGCCTCATCAACCCCATCAGCCTCATCGGCATCCACAAGGTTCGCGATGGTACCGGAAGAGTTCACAACACTCATCCAAGAGTTTTCAAACGTCTTCCCTAACAAACTCCCAAAAACCTTACCTCCTCGACGAGACATCGACCATCGCATCAAACTGAAGACGGACAGAAGACCTATATTTTAATGGGCCTGTCGAGTGAGTGATCACAAGCTGATTGAGCTGAAAAAGGAACTCGACTCATTGCTCAGTCATGGGTTCATTCGTCCATCCACGTCACCATATGCCGCACCAGTATAATTCATTAAAAAGGAATCTGGCAAAATGAGCATGTGCGTGGACTATCAAGAATTCAACGATGCTACCATCATGAACCGCTGCCTTCTTCCTTGAGCTGACGTGCTTGTTGACCAACTCTGAGGGGCTAACACTTCAAGCAAAATCAACTTGCATAGCGGAGATTACCAAATATGCGTAACAAAGACCGACTTCAAGAAGACGGTGTTCCAAATTCGCCATGGGCATTTTGAGTTCACGATAATGCTGCTTTGACTGACGAATGCCCCGGCAGCGTTCATGGCGGCAATGAACAACATCTTCGCCCATACCTTGATGATATTGTCATGGTGTACCTTGTTGACATTTTGGTGTACACTTGCACCGTGGAGGAGCACGATGGACATCTTCGAAAAGTCCTCAAAGTTCTACAAAGAGAGATTTTTTTGGAAAACTCTCAAAGTGCGAATTCGGTTGCCGCTCAATCGAGCTTTTGGGTCAACCCAAGAACGGTGGACCAATCACCGTGGACAATTGTTTTTGTAGCAATCCCTGGTTGGCCGAAGCTAACCAATGTTCGAGATGTTCAAGTTTTCCTCTGCTTCTGGAATTACTACAGGCGTTTCGTACGGGATGACGCCCAAGTATTAGTGCCTCTTTCCGACCTCACTTGAAAAGAAAATGAGTGGCGGTGGGGAGACACTGAACAAGAAGCGTTCACCGCTTTGCGGAACGCTCTCACCTTGGCACCAGCCCTAGGATTAGCTGATCCAACGGCCGACTACGTCGTGGCTACAGACGCATCTGATCAAGCCATCTTTGCAGTCCTCCTGTAAAACCATGGCAATGGCAAGCAACCAGTCACCTACATGTCTCAAAAACTGCAAGGACCAGAGCTCAACTACGCTGTACACAAGAAAAAAATGCCGGCGATCGTACAAGATATGGCGGTGTTATCTGGAGTGCCGCCGATGCATCATACACACCGACCAATATGCGTTGAAATATTTGAAGATGCACCCAAACCTCAATCGATGTTAAATCCGATGGATGGAGTTCTATGAATTCGGGTTTGACTACGATATCGAGTACCGGCCAAGAAAAAAAAACTCAGCGGACACACCCACCCGTCGACCAGATTCAATGCCAGAGGTGACAATGTTACAACTGTCGAGACCCATATCTCGAGCGGCTGTTCACAGGAGGCTACGACCAGCACGGTGGATACGACAAGGCCAAAATCTTGTACGCCGCACCTTATTGGCTACGGCAATTCACTCGCCAAGTGGTTGTCCCCTCGAACGACGAACTTGGCCCTATACTGCTCGAAGAATGCCATGACACAGGACCAGGTGAACACTTAGAAGAGGATAAGAGGCTGAAGAAGTTGGCAAAAAATAACTGGTGGGACAAAATGCAATTTGACATGGCCAACTTCTGCAAATCCTGCGACACATGTCACCGACAAAAAATTCATTGCATGTGGCCACATGGACTTCTGTAACCGCTCCCTATTCCAATGGAACCATGGGCTCATATCTCCATGGACTTCGTCACGCTATTATCGGTCACACAATAGGGATATGACACAATCCTTGTGGTTGTCGGCGTATTTTGAAAGATGTCCCACTTCATCCCGACAACAACCACCGTCACCGCCGTTTCTAAACAGCATCGTGCGTCTACACTACGTGCCAAGAATCATCACGAGCGATGGAGACAACTGACTCACCAACTGTTCTTGGCACAAACTGATGACTTGCTATGGTACTAGAATTCATCTTTTGATGGCGTTTCATCCTTAAACCGACGGTCAAACCATGCGGACGAATTAGACGCTCCAACAACTTCTACCAACACAATGTGGACCTGACGAGACGGATTGGGCACAAAACACCTGACCGCTCAAATCACATAAAACTCGGCAGTTTCTACCGCAACAAGTAGAAATCCATTTGAAGTGGTGTATGGAAAACTTCACGGCACACCAGCCGGACTACAAAGTTGTACTATCATTCCCGCATTCAACGTTCAACGCTTAATTTCTCTACCATCTAGGAAGAAACATGTCAGATTCTGGCAAAAACACAAGCAACAATGAACCGAGCAGCTAACTATTGTTGCAGGAATGACATGTTCGCCGCTAGCGACAGAGTCCTTCTCACCTGGGCAAACATCAAACTCCACGGAGCCGACTGTTCAAAGCTCAAACTCGGATGGTTGGGACCGTTTGATATTGAGCGCATACAAACTCCCGTCGTTGCGCTACTCAAACTCCATGACACTATGCAAGTTCATCCGGTGTTCCATGTCAGCAGACTCAAGCACTACGGAGACCACGAAGAGAACTTCCCTGGCAAGGATGTCCCTTCCCCTCATTGCATCCAAGTAGACAAGGACACAGAGTACGCCATCGAGGACATCCTTTGCCATCGACGACGAGGCAAAATGAAATGATATCTTGTGAAGTGGCACGACTATGGCGTTGCGCACAACAGCTACAAACCCTACCACAACCTCCAAGACGCCGATCACCTAATCCATGGCTGTTAGTGTCGTCATTGGGCCACATTTGTCCGTGCGCCGGGTTGTCATGGCTAAAAGGGGCGGAAGTGTTACGTACCCGACATACACGAGTCCTTAACCATCCCCAGCGGGCATTTCTATTAATACACAAACCCGTCGCGTTGCAAGACCTCAATGTTCACTCCAACGGTCAAGGAAAAACAAGCCAGCTGTCCCCACTCCCAGTGTATCTCCCTGAACCTTCTGACAACTCTGACCACAATCACGAATCTACGACAGAAGTATCACGACCTTGCGGTCAACTTCTCGACGCACCAAGACAAATCAGGATGTATGAAGTTGCATCTCGCAACTTCATTGTTGATCCTTGAATTCCTCCAATTTCTCGGTAGACCTTCTTGAATCCATCCGCTCACAACTGGACCCCGCATGCGTTGCTCGACAATCCAGCCAACGAGCCCGACTATGCCTCATTTGTAACTCAACATGTAACGGGTCGAGTCTCTAGTTCCTGCTTGAAAGTCGTCGTCCGAGTTCACAGAATGGTGTTCTCAGTCTGCGTTTGGGGTTTACCCCCTCCGCAGGACTGAGGGGCAATCGTGATCAATGACCCAGAGCGGAGAGACTCGAATTTTTGTAGTCTCCGGAGGTCCATTTCCGTTTTTAACCTTATCCTAGTTTTGGGACCCAAACCAAGGGTTTTTACCTCAAACTCGTGCATTCACACAAGTTCTCCGGTTCCGAAACTAATAGTTTGTCCTAAACAAACTCGAGTTTCATTCTTGACGCGTCGGCACGAAATCGTCACACGCGAGGCACGATCGACAATTTTGCACCGACTTCTTTGCTGTACTTCCCTCATCCTCGTTCTCACCCTCGCTCCCCCTATCCCTCGTCCTCCCTTGCTCATTTGCAAGGAGGGAGAGGGGGGGAGGGCACAAGACCACGAGGCCTCGCCCTCGAGGCCCTCGTGTCCCCTCAGCCGCCGATCGGGCTAAAGCCACGATCGGCGGCTGGCGGCCGGTCGCTTGAACGGCGCCCAGCCGTCCAGCCGACCGGAAGCGAGCTGGCCGGCGGCCAACGAAGTGCTGGCCACCGGCCAGCCCTCGCTAACACGAGGGTTGGTGCGCAACCACCCCTCACTTCACCAAAGAGGGAGGGCCGAACCTGCCCTCCCGTTACATTCCTCCCCACTTAATATGAACCGTCCCGGTTCATGAACAATAAGCGAGATTGTTAGCCAGCAATTCATCGACATTGTGAAAGAAAATTGAATGATTTCAATCACCAACTAAACATGAACACATGCATGGCACTTGGACCTAAGCTACAGCTTGTTGGTTAGCACGGCTAGCGGCCTGTCCCCTTTATGCTGGAGCGTCCGCGCGACAACCATATTGGGCGTCCCCAACCTCCTATGGTTGCAATCCATGCATGTCACCTTGCGGGAATGTCACTTTTTCCACGTTTAGGTGTTGCCCCTTGACATGCGTCGATCCGTGCAAGCTGCCAGCTTGCTCCAATACTCGTTGACCACCCCTGTGGGAAACCGAGACTCCGGCTCCCATGAGTTATGTTTAGGTGCACACCCAGCCCAATGAACAAGGTATTCCCTAACAACCCTTGAACGGAGAGTACGCTCTCGGTGCTAAAGTAGGCGAAGAATCTCATATTGGCCATCGGCAGTAAGGATTGCCGGTGGTGGTTAAACGGTTCCCTCAGCCGTGTATGGAGCCAACAGGCTTACGTGAAACACATAATTTATCTTCATACTAGGTGGAAGTAGTAATCAGTATGCCAATGGCACGATGCGTGCAACAATGGGAAATGTCCCAATCCACTTTGGTAGAAGTCTTCGTGCCCCTGGCGACTTCAGCCGAACATTCCTCGTGCTTAGCTGTACTTTGTCACCGATGTCAAACAAGACCTCACGGTGACCTTTGTTGGCATACCCTGTTGCTTGAGGTTTTCGATTTCAATTATTTTTCTAGTCATTGAAATTGTGTCAAAAATTCGTTGGATTAAATTAAAATGTTACATGAATTATTTGAATATTTTTTCGGTGAATTTATGGTACATGAAATGTTCACTCATATTTCACATCACATGTTTGTTCACATTCTTCGTAGAGTCATTCGTGGTAGGGAACGGCGGATAGGCGGTGAACAACCATCCATACAAAGTGATAAACCCAAACGACGTGACACGCACCTAGACCCGTCAGTGGTCCTCAGATTTTCTTTGTACAGTGGAATATCTCATTGGATTATTGGATTCTTGCAAAGATGGTCATGGACCTTTTGTTGAATTCTATGTGTCATTTTAATGCCAATGTAATTAGGATTCCAAAAATTATACTGAACCCAATATTTTCATCTAATTCATAGATCTCATAATTAGGCAAACCTATATGGTTGAATTCCTTGAGCACTAGGGTATGCCTTTTGTCATTGCCGAGAAGCTTGAAGGTGACCCTTCGCCTCCTGTAGCAAGGAGACTATGCGCTCGGCAAAGGCTTGAGCAGAAGGAACCTGTCCTCCTGTACTCCTACTCTTCACCAATGAAGAGGGCACCATTGGATACCGATCATTGTTCAACACAAACAATGTGAACTGTGTAGACTCGTTCACCAAGTTATTCGTTAGTTTAAGGGTGAAACACTGTCGACATTTGCAACTCACTGCCGAAGTACTCGTGCATCTTTTGTCATAACTTACTAGCAAACTTTTCATCTCGATCGAAGATAATGAGCAACGACAAGCCGTGGTACTTTACGACACCCTCAAAGAAGAAACGGGCGGTCTCCTCTGCGTTCACATCAGTGGTTGCAGGAATGAAGCGTATCATCTTTGTCAAAAGATCCACAACCACTAGTATTGCATCGTGGTTACGGGCCGTGTCCAGAAGACCAATAATGAAGTCCATGCTGACGCACTCCCATGGAGTCCCAGGAATGGGGAGCTGTTGGAGGAGTCCCGTAGGCTTCTTGTTACTCGCCTTATTCCGAAGACATGGGTCGCATGTCATGCAATACTTACGGACATCGACACTCCATCCTAGCCACCAATACTGGTCCGAGTGTGCTTGTCCGGTCTTTCGAGGTCCCACAGGACCTGCGACCAACGGGTCGTAGAACTAGGAGATAACCTTTGCTCGAAGGTCTACCGAGCTTGGCACAACAACTTGTTCTCCATGCCAGAAGATACCTGCGGCCTCCACCAAGTCATACTTGTCCCGATTTTGAGAGTCTTGAAACCAAAAATCCACATAGTATCGCATCCGGATCCTGCTTGTAAAACCGTTGTAATGGATAATCTCTCGTGGTGGTTGCCACAAAGGTGCAGGGGGATCTGATGATTGTACTATTGCTTTTGCAATGGCCACAAAACACCCACTGAACTCGGCGGTTGCTTTAACTTCTAGAGGCTGTCAACTTATTGGATCAGCCACATTGATACGTCTTGGCCGATATTTCCATGTGAACAAGAATCGGCTCAGGTATTTGCTCCAACGTGCCTGTCGTCTTGACAGGTTCGGTTGCGTTTGGAAAAACACGAATGGGTTATGGTCGGTCTCGACCGTCGCACCCCCTTCAGCACCCTCGAGCTAGCAATGCCACAAGTTGAAAGTGTGTACTACCACAAGGAGCTATTGATCCCTAGTTGTGTACCTCGTTTCCACGGGGATGAGCTTCCGGCTCTCATATGCAACTGGGTGACCATTATGCACGAGGACGGCTCTGGGTCCTACAACCGAAGCATCACATCAAACCTCCCACGGTTGCGATATATTCGAAAGAGCTAGGACGGGCGCCGTGGATAGAAGTTCTTTGACTTTGAGAAAGGTGTTATCGCAATCAGATGCCCATTCCCAGTGCACGTCCTATCGCGTGAGCCTGGTTAGCGGTGATACCATGGTCGAATACCATTGCACAAACCATCAAAAGTAGTTTGCAAGGCCGAGGAAAGAATCGATCTGCCCAACATTTTTCGGGCGTGGCCAATCTACAACGGCTTGGACCCTTTGTGGGTCAACACGGATGCTGTCCTTGCCGACGATGTGTCCAAGATATCCGAGCTCATCTTGTACAAACTTGTACTTGCTCACTTTCGCATAAAAAATTTGTTCCCGGAGGAGTGCAAGGACTTTGCGTAGATGTCCTATGTGCTCTTCCATGATTTGGAGAAAACCAAGATATCGTCCAGGTAAACCAAGATAAACTGAACGAGTTCGTTGGCGAACGTTCGGTTCATTTCTCCTTGGAAGGTTGCCGGGGCGTTCGTAAGCCCAAAGCATAACGCTCGGAATTGATAGTGTCCCATGTCCGTTCAAAACGTAGTTTTGGGAGCATCATTTGCCGTTATGCGAATTTGATGGTACCATTGGGAAAAGTCCAAGCACAAAAACATTTTTATCCCTTGGAGTTGGTAAAAAGGGTCCTCAATCCGCGGTAAAGGGAATCAATTTTTCACCGTGAGCTTGTTCAACGCCGGGTAATCCCCGCACATGTGTAAACCACCGTCCTTTTTGTTCACAAAAAGGATCGGCACACCGTACGGCGAGCTACTTGGCTTGATCCATCCTTTTGCAAGGTACTCTTAGATTTGACATTCGGCCTCTCGACATTCTGCTGGACTAAGGTGATACATGGGTCTGAACGGAGGGGACGCCTCCGGTTGTAGCGGAATCGTGTTGCCCATGTGTCTTTTTGGTGGAAGCCCAGCCGGTGGGTCTTGAAATACATCCGAGAACTCCTCCAATAGAGATTTGATCTCTTGTGGCGTATTCTCCTTCACGTTATCCTCCGCTTTCTATAGCTGAGCCAAGAAGTATCGACAACCTTGTCGAATACGTCTCTTGAACTCCATAGCAGACAAGCTGGCATGGACTTTGAGTGGGGTCAGCGATAACTCCGTACTTGGAATCAAAGTAAAGCGACGCTGTCCTTTTTGGAGGATCAAATGCTTTTATTCAAAGTGCATCAGAGCCTTGTTTTCACGGAGCCAGAGATCGTCTAGCACCACGTCAAACGGGTCAAGAAGGTTGAGTACCTTCACCGTGACACTCTGTGTGTACCTTTGAATACCAGTTTTTGTTTTACAAGTACCGAGCACGGATACCGTATGGTTTTCACCAACGACAACTGCGCCACTCGATGGCTCGTACTTGAGGCCGACCCGTCGAGTAGAGCCAAGGCCAACAAAGGAGTCATCTCCTCCAGTGGCAGCAAGTACGTTCACAGGAGCACCAGCTAGGTGTCCTTTGAACTGCATCTTCATGTTGCCTCCACTCTTCAGAGTAAACAGGCTCGACGATGACAAGCCAAGTTTGTGATATACACGGAATCTATCGGCGGACGCCGTAGCTCCCATGATTCACCTACTCTTGTCCACATATTCTGGGAATGTGTGAATTTGGCTTGCACCGCGAACGTGTTTTAACTCATCGCTTTGGGGCGTTTGCTTCAACTACTATGTTACACAATTCTTGCACATTGGTCAATGTCGCAATCACTATGTTACACAGTTATTGTAGTCAAACACAGCAGTCGAAATCGTTGACTAAAGGTACCACAAACGCGATTGAACTCATCGCTTTGAGGGTGTTTGCTTCAATCACTATGTTACACAATTCTTGCACAGTGGTCGGTGTCGCGACCACTAAGCAGGTTCGGTCATGCAACTCGTCCGGTGACACAAGATTTAGCTGGCAACGTCGATCAGCAAGTGCAGACTGAGGTTCTATAAGAGGGGAGGAAACAAGACAAAAATTTGAACTTGTCGAAAACTCAAGTTATTGAACATCCTTGTCTGAAAACATGAATCCACACTTGTGATCCCGTTTTACTACTGAGTGGTCCCCACTAATGTCACTCAGGGGTGGGAAACACCCGTCCCACGGCCTTGTCCGTTACCACGGCCGGGCCCATTGCCACGACTGCGACCCTATCCACGGCCCTGTCCGCGGCCTCCTGCTGTAGCCTCCCCACGAGGTGCTGCGTCCCTGGGTAACGCCACGACCTCTTGTCCACCACAAGCAGCCTCAGGGCACTGAGCCTTGAAGTTTCCGAGCTGCATGCAGCTGTGGCACTGTCCCTCGCGATGGCTGTGCTACGACGCTCGCGCGCCACCTACAGCTCGTCATTGTCACGGCCATGCTTGTGGCTGGGGGACTTGTTTCCACCAGTCTTCTTAGCTCAGGAGTTTGCATGCTCCTTGCCCTTGACCCCGCTCCGCTGCTCGGCTGTCCCTCCAGTCCCTATAACATCCATGCATGCATCGCGACATTACTGTGCATGCGCGTTCAGTCGTGCATCTGAGTAGTGTTTTGGATTCACGGAATACACTTCGCCCATGCAGTCTCGCAATGCCCTCCAGCTTGTCCAAGCTTTGCCTGTTGCGGTCGTGGTGGTTTGGTCTTTCAGCTTCTTGCTCGCAAGACCATCGCGCAAGTACTCGAGCGACAAGCACTCGGGGTACTTGAAGGTCTGGGTACTGTCGCTCTCGGGGAAGCTTTTGGCTTCCTCCAAGAGCGTGGTAAACTCACTCAGGTAGGCCTCAAGCGAGTTACCAAGTTGCCTGAAGTCCTTGATCTTGTAGAAGGTACGTTGCGCCTCCTCACGATGGGTACACTTCTTATGCATGTTTGCACAGAAGGCTTCTCACGGCATGGGCTGCCACTCGAGGTGAGGCCTTTCTGCACTCAACTCGTTGACCATGTACTTGAAGAGCTTGTCTTCAAGCCGAGTCGTGACAAGGTCGTTCCACTGACTAAGTGGAGCCTTCTGGATGCGTAGGATATGCTCCATGCGGTTCAGCCAGTTGGTCAACTTCACGCCCTTCCGGAAGATCTCTACACTGTGGAGGAAGGATGTGTTCATGACCGGCCCTGAAGTCGTCGAGGTAGGCAAGTCGTCGCTGCCACCGGCAGTGGCATCTACACCTACGGCGTGCTGCGTTTGCTGTTGTATCCGCACACGAGTCACGCTCTGCAACGCCTTGTCGAGGTCGTTGCATCAGCGGCTTCCCTCGTGGACAACAAGGGGCTGCAGCTGGCGATCATGGTCAAGGTCCGTGATGCTTTGTCCGACGTGGGCCATCACGATGGCAAACGCGAACATAAGCTGTGATGTCGTCAGAGCATCGGCGATAACATCCAGAGCCTCGTGTTGTTCGTGCACCTTTACCAACTGTTGGAGGGTACGGTTCGCGTACAAGCATCCAAGGTGTCCCACCTTTTGGAGGAGACTGTCATCACCAACGACGCTCAATTGGACGTTGCCATGTCCCATTGCAACCACATCGTAGGAAGGGGGGTTCGCCCCCACACCTCCAAATGGTGCCACACCTCCACCGGCGGTGGTGACCTTGAGTCGGCCCGTCGCTTCAGTAGAAAACTCCGCAAGCCTGCGGCGGACATCGCGAATTTCCTTCGCAACATCGTTATCCGGCTCGTTCTTGCGGGAACTTCCCGCGTGGCTGCTTTCGGCGCCCTTGCTGCTCTCGGCAGTCTCACTGTCGTTGGCAGCTTCTGGCGATCCGGTGAGTGCCTTGCCCTTCTCGAGCAATCGGCTCGAATTTCCGCACGACGATGGTGATTATCGCGTTCCTCGTCATCTTCGCCATCGTCGGCGTCGTGCTCTTCGTCGGGGTCCCCCTCCCGGAGATCCTCCTCCATCGAGTCATCCGTTGCGTTGGGTCGCCCACGTGCGCGTCGACGTTTGTGTCGAGCACTTTTGCGGCCTCCGCACGCTCCTCAGTGTTCCCGAAGTTTACGCCGGTTGCCTTCGACGGTACGGTTGCCTTTGGTTTGGCAACCGTGCTCGCGGCGGCAGCTCCAAAGACTTGGATTCCGCCAAGGGCGCGTGGTGAGGCCGTCACCACCTTGCCCTTGTTAGCCTTCGACGGTCCGGCACTTGCCATCTCGTTGTCCATGCAACTAGCACGTGAAAGTCGTTGTGGGGACCACCCCACAACTTCGGGAATGGATCGCCTCCCACAGACTCCTTGCTCTCTGGATCGATGAGGCAATTGTAAATTCAATTTCTGTTTTCCTAGACCGCTACGTCGGCACAAGGTTGTGGTTTTTGGATCTAGACTTCCTAAGCCATGACTCACGACAATTTGCAAGGGCTAGTACCAAGGAGAACTGAATGTTAGAGTAGAAGGAAATGACAAAAACGAATGTGAGTGCCGCTAAAAAACTAGGACAAATAAAAGGGAAACAAGTTCTAGCAACTCCTAGTAACTCCTTCGCTCCCTCCTCTAGCTTCTTGTCCTCCCTTTGTCTTGTGCCTTCCTTCGTCTCCTCTTGAGTCTTTTACGCGCCTTGCGCCCCTTGGCAACGTCTTCCTTGAACCGGCGGCGTTAGAGAGCGATCAAGACCCTTCAAGGTGCAACCCTCCTCCTTTTTAGGGTGCTCTCAGGTCGTGAGAGTCCTTGGTCTTGGGAAAAGGAGTTGTCCCAATTTTTTGGATGAGGGATGGGGAAGGAGTCTTGCACAAGGGGAGGATTTTGTGTTTTTTAGGGTGGGAACTCCCCATCCCGGCCCACAAGAATCCTTCAAGCCCCCCTGGAACTGAGGAGAGGCTTGGAGGAAGTGGCTCCACCAAGTAAAGATTTTTTCGAGCTCTCCAACATACCTTACGGCGCTTCAATCCGCGAAGTATTGATGCCGTAGTCCCAGCTGGCCTTTCTGCTGATGCTTGTAGCTGCCGCCGGTGTTTTACATATGACGGAGCCGCCGTTTCCGTCAAACCCTTAGTCGCGGGGGTCGTTTGGCTCTAAGAATCACTGTAACGGGTCGAGTCTCCAGCTTCGGCTCTAAAGTCGTCGTCGGAGTTCGCAGAATGGCGTTCTCAGTCCGCATTAGGGAATCACCCCCTTTGCAGGACTGAGGGGCAATCGTCATCAACAACCCAGAGCAAGGAGACTCGAATACTTTGAGTCTCTGGAGGCTCATTTCTGTCTTTAACCTTACCCCTGGTTTTGGGACCCAAATCGGGGGTTTTTAACTCGAACTCGTGCATTCGCACGAGTTTTCCGGTTTCGAAACTCATAGTTCGGTGTAAACGAACTTGAGCTTCGTTTTTGACGCGTCGGCGCGAAATCGTCGTGTGCAAGGCACGATCGGCGTTTTCGCACCGACTTCTCTCGTGCGCTTCCCTCATCCTTGCTCACCCTCACTCCCCCTATCCCTCGTCCTCGCTTGCTCGTTTGGAAGGAGGGCGAGGGGGGGAGGGACGGCACGAGGCCACGAGGCCTCGCCCTCGAGGCCCTCGTGGCCCCTCAGCCGTCGATCCGGCGGAGGCCGCGATCAGCGGTTGGTGGCTGGCCGGCTGGTCGGATGGTGGCCGGCTGGTCGGATGGTGGCCGTCCGGTCGCTTGGCCGGCCGCCGGCCGTCCAGCCGGCTGGCAACGAGCTGGCCGGCGGCCGACGAAGTGCTGGCCGCCAGCGAGCTCTCGCTGACGCGAGGGGTGGTGCGCAACCACCACTCGCTTCAGCGAAGAGGGAGGGCCGAACTAGCCCTCCCTTTACACAACACTAGTATACACATTTTAGATCATTTTGACACCTGTCACCGAAGTGCACTTACCGCTAGTTATAAATCGTTCCGGTGTCCCAAAATGTAAATCTTGTTTTACCCCGCAAGTTTTCCTGTTCACAATCTATGCTCCGTTCGGCATAACAATCTGGGACGTAACACAAGCATTTTGATGGTCTATGTAGTAATATATATATTCAGTTGAGGATGTTCGTGTACCATCATAACTTGTGGCACGCTGGAGGTTCACCCGTAAACCTTGGTTCTGTCGAAGGGGGTTGGAGTTCGTGGTATGGAGACGCCTCGAGTTCGACGCAGCGCGATCTCACCTCATTTTCGCGCCAATTCTTTTCTGGAGATTCCCTCTCGTTTTACGCTGTTTTGTTGTGATGGCTGACTAGAGATATCCGGAATCGACGGTCCCTTTGCGTCCAGACAATGAATCTTTATGTCTTTCCACTTTGTAGTTTTTGTGGCAACCCTCTCAGGATGATGTCCCGTCAAGGCGTGTCCTATGCTGATGTCATTGCGCCCGCAATCGACGTGGCTCAGTTCTCGGGACCACTGCCGACTCGGCAGGTTGCTGCCCTTCGCGCGTGCAGGCCAGATTCTGATTTGTCAGAAACCAGGCCCCCAATCGATCTCCTTCCGTCCCCTCCCGCTGACGTGTACAGTCTGACTTGCCCACGCCGGTGACGACCAGAGGCTGTCGCCGCCGACAACCCCAGATTGCTCTGTGACCCAGCTGCCGTTGCTCTTGCTGCTACCCTCGCGTCCACTTGTGCATTCGGCCGTCCGAATGTCACTGCCTTGCCCGTCGCTCGCTCAAGCTTCGCAAGCACGGAGACCAACGTGCTCCGTCTGCAGTCCCGCTGTTCGCAGTTCGCAG